>OX333077.1:34750367-34774730 GCA_946863875.1 Alloplasta piceator | reverse complement strand
AAAATTGAAATTGAAAATTGAAATTGAAAATTGAAATTGAAAATTGAAATTGAAAATTGAAATTGAAAATTGAAATTGAAAATTGAAATTGAAAATTGAAATTAAAAATTGAAATTGAAAATTGAAATTGAAAATTGAAATTGAAAATTGAAATTGAAAATTGAAATTGAAAATTGAAATTGACAATTGAAATTGAAAATTGAAATTGAAAATTGAAATTGAAAATTGAAATTGAAAATTGAAATTGAAAATTGAAATTGAAAATTGAAATTGAAAATTGAAATTGAAAATTGAAATTGAAAATTGGAATTGAAAATTGAAATTGAAAATTGAAATTGAAAATTGAAATTGAAAATTAAAATTGAAAATTGAAATTGAAAATTGAAATTGAAAATTGAAATTGAAAATTGAAATTGAAAATTGAAATTGAAAATTGAAATTGAAAATTGAAATTGAAAATTGAAATTGAAAATTGAAATTGAAAATTGAAATTGAAAATTGAAATTGAAAATTGAAATTGAAAATTGAAATTGAAAATTGAAATTGAAAATTGAAATTGAAAATTGAAATTGAAAATTGAAATTGAAAATTGAAATTGAAAATTGAAATTGAAAATTAAAATTGAAAATTGAAATTGAAAATTGAAATTGAAAATTGAAATTGAAAATTGAAATTGAAAATTGAAATTGAAAATTGAAATTGAAAATTGAAATTGAAAATTGAAATTGAAAATTGAAATTGAAAATTGAAATTGAAAATTGAAATTAAAAATTGAAATTGAAAATTGAAATTGAAAATTGAAATTGAAAATTGAAATTGAAAATTGAAATTGAAAATTGAAATTGAAAATTGAAATTGAAAATTGAAATTGAAAATTGAAATTGAAAATTGAAATTGAAAATTGAAATTGAAAATTGAAATTGAAAATTGAAATTGAAAATTGAAATTGAAAATTAAAATTGAAAATTGAAATTGAAAATTGAAATTGAAAATTGAAATTGAAAATTGAAATTGAAAATTGAAATTGAAAATTGAAATTGAAAATTGAAATTGAAAATTGAAATTGAAAATTGAAATTGAAAATTGAAATTGAAAATTGAAATTGAAAATTGAAATTGAAAATTGAAATTGAAAATTGAAATTGAAAATTGAAATTAAAAATTGAAATTGAAAATTGAAATTGAAAATTGAAATTGAAAATTGAAATTGAAAATTGAAATTAAAAATTGAAATTGAAAATTGAAATTGAAAATTGAAATTGAAAATTGAAATTGAAAATTGAAATTGAAAATTGAAATTGAAAATTGAAATTGAAAATTGAAATTGAAAATTGAAATTGAAAATTGAAATTGAAAATTGAAATTGAAAATTGAAATTGAAAATTGAAATTGAAAATTGAAATTGAAAATTGAAATTGAAAATTGAAATTGAAAATTGAAATTGAAAATTGAAATTGAAAATTGAAATTGAAAATTGAAATTGAAAATTGAAATTGAAAATTGAAATTGAAAATTGAAATTGAAAATTGAAATTGAAAATTGAAATTGAAAATTGAAATTGAAAATTGAAATTGAAAATTGAAATTGAAAATTGAAATTGAAAATTGAAATTGAAAATTGAAATTGAAAATTGAAATTGAAAATTGAAATTGAAAATTGAAATTGAAAATTAAAATTGAAAATTGAAATTGAAAATTGAAATTGAAAATTGAAATTGAAAATTGAAATTGAAAATTGAAATTGAAAATTGAAATTGAAAATTGAAATTGAAAATTGAAATTGAAAATTGAAATTGAAAATTGAAATTGAAAATTGAAATTGAAAATTGAAATTGAAAATTGAAATTGAAAATTGAAATTGAAAATTGAAATTGAAAATTGAAATTGAAAATTGAAATTGAAAATTGAAATTGAAAATTGAAATTGAAAATTGAAATTGAAATTGAAATTGAAAATTGAAATTGAAAATTGAAATTGAAAATTGAAATTGAAAATTGAAATTGAAAATTGAAATTAAAAATTGAAATTGAAAATTGAAATTGAAAATTGAAATTGAAAATTGAAATTGAAAATTGAAATTGAAAATTGAAATTGAAAATTGAAATTGAAAATTGAAATTGAAAATTGAAATTGAAAATTGAAATTGAAAATTGAAATTGAAAATTGAAATTGAAAATTGGAATTGAAAATTGAAATTGAAAATTGAAATTGAAAATTGAAATTGAAAATTGAAATTGAAAATTAAAATTGAAAATTGAAATTGAAAATTGAAAATGAAAATTGAAATTGAAAATTGAAATTGAAAATTGAAATTGAAAATTGAAATTGAAAATTGAAATTGAAAATTGAAATTGGAAATTGAAATTGAAAATTGAAATTGAAAATTGAAATTGAAAATTGAAATTGGAAATTGAAATTGAAAATTGAAATTGAAAATTGAGATTGAAAATTGAAATTGAAAATTGAAATTGAAAATTGAAATTGAAAATCGAAATTGAAATTGAAAATTGAAATTGAAAATTGAAATTGAAAATTGAAATTGAAAATTGAAATTGAAAATTGAAATTGAAAATTGAAATTGAAAATTGCAATTGAAAATTGAAATTGAAAATTGAAATTGAAAATTGAAATTGAAAATTGAAATTGAAAATTGAAATTGAAAATTGAAATTGAAAATTGAAATTGAAAATTGAAATTGAAAATTGAAATTGAAAATTGAAATTGAAAATTGAAATTGAAAATTGAAATTGAAAATTGAAATTGAAAATTGAAATTGAAAATTGAAATTGAAAATTGAAATTGAAAATTGAAATTGAAATTGAAATTGAAAATTGAAATTGAAAATTGAAATTGAAAATTGAAATTGAAAATTGAAATTGAAAATTGAAATTGAAAATTGAAATTGAAAATTGAAATTGAAAATTGAAATTGAAAATTGAAATTGAAAATTGAAATTGAAAATTGAAATTGAAAATTGAAATTGAAAATTGAAATTGAAAATTGAAATTGAAAATTGAAATTGAAAATTGAAATTGAAAATTGAAATTGAAAATTGAAATTGAAAATTGAAATTGAAAATTGAAATTGAAAATTGAAATTGAAAATTGAAATTGAAAATTGAAATTGAAAATTGAAATTGAAAATTGAAATTGAAAATTGAAATTGAAAATTGAAATTGAAAATTGAAATTGAAAATTGAAATTGAAAATTGAAATTGAAAATTGAAATTGAAAATTGAAATTGAAAATTGAAATTGAAAATTGAAAATTGAAATTGAAAATTGAAATTGAAAATTGAAATTGAAAATTGAAATTGAAAATTGAAATTGAAAATTGAAATTGGAAATTGAAATTGAAAATTGAAATTGAAAATTGAAATTGAAAATTGAAATTGAAATTGAAATTGCAAATTGAAATTGCAAATTGAAATTAAAATTGAAATTGAAAATTGAATTGGGTTTGGTTGGGTTGGTTTTGTTTGTTGTTTGTTTGGATTTTGTTTTTGTTTGGTTTGGTTTTGTTTTGTTGGAAAAAAATTGAAATTGAAATTGAAATTGAAATTGAAATTGAAATTGAAATTGAAAATTGAAATTGAAAATTGAAATTGAAAATTGAAATTGAAAATTGAAATTGAAAATTGAAATTGAAAATTGAAATTGAAAATTGAAATTGAAAATTGAAATTGAAAATTGAAATTGAAAATTGAAACTAAAAATTGAAATTGAAAATTGAAATTGGAAATTGAAATTGAAAATTGAAGGTTGGTGTTAGCATTTTCTATACTATATATGAAGCATATCTATGAATATATCTATGATATACATATAAGATATACATTAGGGTGGTCATTCGAGATTCAAATTTTCTTTATTTTTATATATATGTATTTATAAGATGTATATAGCTCTATATAAAGGATTGTCTATATATTAAGTATATTTATGAATATATCGCACAGATATCATTTATCTATACATATAAAGCATATATATGAATTTATAGCTTTATATATTATACTATACACTAGGGTGGTGTCTATTCGAGATTTTTTTCTTTAAATATTTTTATATACGTATATTTATATTATGATGTATATTAGGGTGGTCATAATTCGAGATTCGAATGTTGTTTTATATACGTTCTTTATATTTATATACGATGTATATTAGGTCGACTCGTTATTTTCTCATGGTCAATTTATATTACGCTGGTCATTTATTTGATGTATATTGGGGTGGCCGCTATTTAAGGTCTCAATTTATATAATGGTGGTCATGATTCGATTTCCGATGTCTTGAATTATTTATATATGAGGCAATCCACGCCATTTCGAACGGTTCAAAAGTTGTCCACTCTCAAAAAAATAGGAATTTTGTCAAATTGTCTAATTATATGAAAAAAACATAGTGATTTTTTTCAAAATGTTTAGATAAAAGAATATCTACAATGATAATATTAATGTTTTGGAGCTTATTGGAGCATTTTTTAAAAAAAACAAAAAAAATGTTATTAATAACGCAAGGCATAGCTTTGGAACATCTACCCGAGCCATTCTGAAAAATATAGATGTTACTGTACACACTTCAAAGTATTTTCTGGAATTTTTTAAGAAAAATCGAAAATGACATACCAACCGAACAAAAAATATTTTCGTATAGTTTTGGGGAAAATGAACATTTTTTGAACTCGAAAAATTCAAAACAAAATTTTTTCACAAAGTTTATGCAAAACTGAAACTCTTTTGCCTTAAAAGTATTTCTGTTAAATCAAATGCTCACGAGATGTAACGGGATTTGAAAATTGTGAAATTTTGAAAAACTCGATTTTGAAAATTTTGAAAAGATGTATATAGCTCTATATATAAGATTATCTATATACATATAAAGCATATTTATGAATATATAGTTAATAAGTCAAAATCGAACTTTAATTTCAGTCCAAACCAAAATTTAACTTTAATTTTAGGCTAAACCAAAATCTAACTTTAATTTTAGACCCTACCAAAATCGAACTTAAATTTTGAGCTAAATTTTTCAACACTATAAACAAGATCGGAATGAAGATTTGCGTGAGCTGAGCCGTTTCGGAGTTATCAAGCCTGAACCATTGAAACGTTTATAATAACGATGTTATTTACTTATAAACACGTCAAAGTAGACTCATATCACTTATATACCGCATAATATCAACTTTGAAACAAATATTTACAGATTTTCAATGCAATGTTGATGAAAAAAACGGGTCAATTACAAAACATGATGATATTTCATTATTCATTTTATTTTTTATAAATCAACAATTTATTTCGAAATTTTATAAATTTGTTGAGTCTTTTCAGAATAAGTTCTTTAAGTATTTATAAGTTTTATCAAGAGTCGCGGCAGCGACTCGACGCCAAGTATTAAAAAAACTGAGAGTCTCAGTCGAGATTGCCGCGCACTCTTATATACGCGAATATGCCTCAATCCACGCCGCTTTTACACTTCAATTCGATATTACTAAAAAACGAGACAACTTTTTTAACATTTACGAATATCCTATTCTTAAAAAAAAATTAGCTTTCCATTGATACCATTATTTTTTTTTCCGCCCACGCGATGCTGAAATATCATAATATTGGGCAAATTATTCCGAATATTTATCATCGCGAAAATGTTCAAGTCACGTCGCTATAGATATAGAGCCCGTGTATAAGCGGTGTAATACGATTTTACAAAGAAGGGCTTGCATATGCGTTAGTATGAATATGAGTGTGTGCGGTAGACACGGCGCGCGCCGCTGTCTTTCGCCTCACTATGCATAAGCGCTCTTGTATGCATTATTAATGCATTTATCTGTACACATAACAGCATATGTACGAATATGTATGCAGCTTTATATATACTGGTATATACAGGTATATACAGGTATATACTGGTATATGCAGGTATATATAGGTACATACAAGTATATACAGGTATATACAGATATATACTGGTATATACAGGTACATACAGATATATACTGGTATATACAGGTATATACAGACATATACAAGTATATACTGGTATATACAAGTATATACAGGTATATACTAGTATCTACTGATATATACAAGTATATACTGATATATACAAGTATATACAGGTATATACAAGTATATCAAGAGTCGCGGCAGCGACTCGACGCCAAGTATTAAAAAAACTGAGAGTCCCAGTCGAGATGCCGCGCCCTCTTATATACGCAAATATGCCTCAATCCACGCCGCTTTTACATTTCAATTCGATATTACTAAAAAACGAGACAACTTTTTTTAACATTTGACGATTATTTTTTTCTTAAAAAAAAATTAGCTTTCCATTGATACCATTATTATTTTTTTCCGCCTACGCGATGCCGAGATATCATAATATTGGGCGAATTATTCCGAATATTTATCATCAGAAAAATTCTCCAACCGGTCACGTCTCTATAGGTATACAAGCCCGTGTATAAGCGATGTAATACGATTTTACAGAGAAGGGCTTGCATTAGTGTGGAAAAATATGAGTGTGTGCGAGAACACGGCGTATCCCCACCCTGCCAACCGTAGTCTCGGGCTCATACACAGGCTTGCATAAATATTCTATCTCTCTATATAAAAACGAGTATATGTGTGTATGTGCGAGTGTGTCGAGTATTTTTTTATATATACGATGTATATTAGGGTGGTCGTTACTTCAGGTATCAACTTACATTTGGGTGGTCATTCGAGATTTGATGCTTTAAATATTCTATCCCTATATATAAAAGAGTGCATGTGTGTGTGAGCGAGTATTTTTTTATATATATGTACGATGTATATTAAGGTGGTCGTTATTTCAGGTATCAACTCACATTTGGGTGGTCATTCGAGATTCAAATTTTCTTTATTATTTACATATATATGTTTTTTAATGGCACATTAGAGTGGTCGTTATTTCAGGTCTCTATCAATATTAGGGTGGTCCTCCGAGATTCAATGCTTTAAATATTTATATACATATTTATTGAGTTATACATTAGGGTGGTCAGTTATTCAGGCCTGAATTTATATTAGAGTGGTCATTCTAGATTCGAATTTTCTTAATCATTTATATATATGTATTTATAAGATGTATATTAGAGTGGTCGTTGTTTCAGGTCTCAATTAATATAAGGGTGGTCCTTTGAGATTTAATTTCTTTAAATATAGTATTATCTACACGTATGCAGCATATCTATGTATATATAGCATTATATACAGGATTTTCTATATATATAGATCACCTATGTACATATATACATATCCTTATCTATATGTATAACATATCCATGAATATATAGCATTATACATAGCTAATAAGTCAAAATGAAACTTGAATTTTAGGCTAACCCAAAACCTAACTAATATTTTAAGCTAAATCAAAATCTAAATTTAATTTTAGGCCTAACCAAAATCTAACTTAAATTTTAGGTTAAACCGAAATCCAACTTTAATTTGACGCTCAACCAAAATCTAACTTCAATTTTAGGCTAAACCAAAATCTATCTTAAATTTTAAGCTAAACTAAAATCTAACTCAAATTTTAGGCTTAACCAAAATCGAACTCAAATTTTAAGCTATAGTAAAATATAACTTAAATTTTAGGTTAAACTGAAATCCAACTTTAAGTTGACGCTAAACCAAAATCTAACTTAAATTTTAGCCTAAACCAAAATCTACCTTAAATTTAAAGCTAATCTAAAATCTAACTTAAATTTTAGGCTAAATCAACATCAAGCTCAAATTTTAAGCTAAATCAAAATCTAACTTTAATTTTGGGTTTGACCGAAATCCAACTTTAATTTGACGCTAAATCAAAATCTGACTTCAATTTTAGGCCAAACCAAAATCTAACTCAAATTTTATGCTTCATATTCATAGATAAGTATTAGCCTGGTCGTTAAAAATTGAATTTTTTGCGACGGCCCCTAAAAAGCTTCCGCTAAATGAAAAAACGCGAGGTACTTTTTTTTTAAATTAAAAATAACACGTGCCGCAAGACGATCTAAGTTGTTTTTCATTGAAGAACAATTTTTTTATAAACGGCTAGACTGATTTAAATGAAATTCGGACACGTTACAAAGGTATGAAAAGGCTACTTACAGAAAAAATAACGGCTCATAATCCTCATAATAACTAATGAAAACTGCAATCAGTAATTATTATTTTTCTCCAGGATAACGTTCTGGCACAATTATGAAAATAATTTTTTTTCTGTGTTTTACTATTTCATATAATGTCCCCAAATTTAAAATTCATCGAAGAGGTACTTCATATTAAAGAAAAATAGAAACCCATTTTTTAATTAAAATTTTTTTTTTAAATATGAAGTACCTCTCCGATCAATTTGAAATTTGGAGATATTATCTGGGATAGTGAAACACAATAAAAAAATTGTTTTCATAATTGTGTCAAAAACACGACAAAAAATCTATATTATCTATATCTATCTATATCTTCTGTCTATCTTCTATCTGTATCTTCTCTATCTATTTATATCTACTTATCTATATCTATATAAAATCTTTTTTTACGACAAAAAATCTATATTTCTGTGGAGTTTGATCTAGTTCTGACCAATAGATTTTATAAATAGGTTTCATGCACATGGGTGTATAATGGGTGTATACTAGAGTGGTCCTTATTTAGGCCATGTTGTTTTTTATTTTGACAATAGTGCTAAATCAGTTTTAAATAAACAAATAAAAATGCATAACAAATTTCAGCTCGATATCTCAATTTTAACCTGGCTCCCACGGCAGTCGAAGTTTTAAAGGAGAAATACGTGTATTTTATACGGTCAATGATTTTTACATTTTTTCAACTTAGTTAATATAATATCGTCAAAAGAAAAAACAACATAGCCTAAATAAGGACCACCCTAGTGTATACACAACAAGCCATGCATTTTCATTTTTTGTTCTTCTGTATATTGGACGATTTCAACACTAATTTATATAAAATTCATGTAAATAAATTGAATCAGGAAAGATACTTCGAAAGAACTTTCAAAAAGAAGTGAAATCAATCACAAAATACTTCTGAGAAGTAAAAAAAGGACGCCAAGTATTAAATACCAAAAATTCGAATTTAAAAAAAATCCCAAAAATTCGAATTTAAAAAAAAATCCCAAAAATTTAAAATTTAAAGGAAATCCTAAAAATTTGAAATCTGAAATTAAAAAAAAAACACAAATCACACAAGCCAAGCCAAAAATTTTGCGTACGTAAATTATTAAAAATCAAGCCAAACTAGAAAACTTGGCGTGCAGGGTTAAGAACCAATACGCTCGGCGAGGGAAAACGGAGTCCAGTCGCCCTTACCGTTTAACGAAGGAGTGAATGAACGAGAAAATAAAAAAGAAAACAATTCATCAAGTGCACTAGTAAGCAACCATGAGAAAAAACACAAGAGGTAACGGCCGAGTAAGCTAGTGAATAACTCTGAGAAAAGTTCACTGAGAAAAATCTTGTACAAGGTTTATATTTAACCGAATTTCTGGAATAGTTGATAATCTTTTATTGACCTTTTGTTATGTCCGAATTTGATAAATCATAGCAGCATCACTGCACATAATGGTTGCAATAATCATACATATCGTTGCTACTTCTTTGTCATAAATTTTCTTGGTGTAATATATGTAACGTTATTATATTTTCCTAACGATTTATTTTTTATTTTCCTCTCTTAACGGCCAATCGTTTAAATATCGAATACTCATCTTAACGATTGAACGTCGATGACATCCGCGACGTCCGCAGAAATGCGACCTGGCCTGGATTTGCGATGATTTTCGTGGATGCACGTGACGATTGAGCGAGTGTATTAGAATATTCAAGATTCTAATTGACCATATAAAGAGCGATGCTTTAATTACGGTTAAATTCAAAAAACGCATAACGATCACTGTACATAATGCGTCAGTAATCGTGAGCAAACTGCAGTAGACGATCAGATAACTTAACGCGACGGGACCGGAAACGTTCGCATAACTTAACTTTCCCCTCATTCTCCCACTCACGTGTCTAAGCGCATGCACACTGCGCATATTGGCAATACGCATGCTCATAGATGTTTCGCCGTCGGTCGAAGGTTTGAATTGAGGAGAAACGGTCATAGGGGGAGTAACGATATGCAAATGTGTTCCCATGGTAATGAGTTGAGTTATGGGAGCGTTCAAGTTATCTGATCGTCTACTGTACTTGACAGTAAAATACACACGTGATAATAATCTGTGTTAACACTATATGAGTAGGTATAATAATTTTCTACCTTATCTCGTGGAAATCCTACGGCACCTTCCGGGCTTATTTTTCTTAACCCTGCACGCCAAGTTTTCTAGTTTGGCTTGATTTTTAATAATTTACGTACGCAAAATTTTTGGCTTGGCTTGTGTGATTTGTGTTTTTTTTTTAATTTCAGATTTCAAATTTTTAGGATTTCCTTTAAATTTTAAATTTTTGGGATTTTTTTTTAAATTCGAATTTTTGGGATTTTTTTTAAATAAATGCAACATGCAATGTTGAAAAATTGTATGCCGTCAGATTTTTGCAATATCTGATCTACAAAATTTATTGTTTTTCTATAATGTTTGTACCAAAATAATTCATTTTTGAATCACCCATCGAGTTTAATGAATCAAGTCTTACATAAATATCTGTATATGTATGGGTCATTCCATGTCAAATCGACCAAGAGTTGGAATTTCAATTTCGATGAAATTTGGTCACAAGTTTTCATTTCAATAAAACGAAGTCCTACCAAAACGAAAGCATGTAAAAAAAATTTTTCGAAAGCTATGCAAAATTCAAAATTTTACAGTTTTCCAAATCTTTCAAATTCATTTTTAAAATTTCTCAAAAACTATTATAGTTAGGAAAAATCGTTGTCAATTCGTTTTGAAGAGTATACTTGGGTATACGATAACAAATGTTTCGAAGAAAATATTGAAAAATGATGAATTTGGCGAATTTTTAATTGTCAACAGTCGTGAAAATCCAAGTTCCGTGTTATTTTTAGGTTCATTTTTTTTTACCTTATACTGATATTGAAAGATCCCGAACTTTTCAGAAACATATTGTTGGTTTTTTCAAAAATATAAATTCTTAAATTTTTAACAATCGTGTAAATCCACAATGAACATTATTTTTTTTGTCACATTTTTTTGTATATAACACCTTGTACTGATCTCAAAAGATCCTGAAATTTTCAGGATGGTGTTTCTTTGTTTCAAAAGTTTACATTTTTCAATTTTGGTAAACGAAATTTTTTTTTACCTCTCAGTTAAGTAAAGTTTAGTAATCATGTCGTTTTGTAATCTTAAGCAGTTGAAAAAATTAAAAGTAACAGTATTTTGGTAGATAGGAAAACAAAATTGTATACCCCAATCCAAAATGTTCAATTTTGGAAACGAAAAAACACCATCCTCAAAATTTGAGGATCTTTTAAGATCAGTACCGGGTGTTATATTTTAAAAAAATTGAAGCAAAAATGTTGATCGTAGATTTGCACGATTTTGAAAAAATTTCCAAATTCATATTTTTGAAAAAAAACCCCGTTCATAAAATGATTTTTGAACATCAGTATAAGGTATTATATTTAAAAAACTGAATCATATATTTAATACGAAACTTGGATTTTCACGATTTTTGAAAAATGAAAATTCTCCAAATTCATCATTTTTCAATTTTTTTTCGGAACATTTTTTTTTGGTAGCCCCAAGTATACTCTTTAATATGAAATCATAACGATTTTTCGTAACTATCATAGTTTTCGAGATATAAAAAAAGAAATTCAAAGAATTGAAAAATTGTGAAACTTTAAATTGTGCATAACTTTCGAACAAAATTTTTTCATTGTTTTTCCATGAGTAGAACTACGTTTCATTAAAAACGATAACTTCTGACCCAATTTCACCGAATTTGAAAGAGGTCGATTTTAACTCTTGATCGATTTTACATGGAATGACCCACATATATATAGATGAGAGAGACATTTTACTCACAGTCGTTGTTGTTGCGGCTGCAGTAGGGGCTCATGCGGCTGCAGGACCTGATGCGGCTGCAGGCGCTGCTGCGGCTGCAGGGGCTGCTGCTGCTGCTGCTGGTGCAGGGGCTGCTGCGGCTGCAGGGGCTCATGTTGCTGCAGGGGCTGCGGCTGCTGCTGCTGCAGGGGCTGCTGCAGGGGCTGCAGGGACTCCTGCGGCCGCCAGATCTGCTGTGGGGCATACTGCATGACAGCATATCGATAAATATACTGCTGCTTGTATTGTGATGCCCAGTACGCAGCTCCCCCGGCTACCTGTTGCTGCTGAGGGGCCACTACTTGTTCCGGCGGAGCCGCTAGCGCCTGTGCCCGTGGCAGGTGTCCCTGTTGTAGATGCTCTGCTGGTGGCGGTGGCGGATTATTATCAATGGAACCCATGTTCTTTTTTTCAAAATAAATAAAACAATTTATTAATTCCGAAATCTAGATGGCTCATTCCATGTCAAATCGACCTGAAGCTGGAATCGACCCCTCTCAATTTCGATGAAATTCGGTCAGAAGTTTTCGTTTTCAATAAAGCGAAGTTCTACCAAAGGAAAAAAAAATATATGTTTTCGAAAGTTATGCAAAATGCAAAATTTCACAATTTTTTGAATCTGTCAAGTTCATTTTTTAAATATCTTGAAAACTATTATAGTCACGAACAATCTTTCGGAATTCGTTAGAAAGAGTCGACTTGGGGCTTGGAAAAAAAAAGATTCCGAAATTTTCTTTTGAAAAATAATGAATTTCTCGAATTTTTAATTTTCAGAAACCGTAAAAATCCTAGTTCCATATCTCATGTTTGGTTTAGTTTTTTTTCTATTGTACTGATTATACTGTACTGGTCCTAAAAGATCCTGAAATTTTCAGATAACTGTTTATTTTGTTTAAAAAATATACATTTTTGAATTTTTAAATATCGTGCAAATCCACGATAAACATTTAATTTTTGGTTCCATTTTTTTTATATAACACCTTGTACTAATCTTAAAATATCCGGAAATTTTCAGGATGGTGTGTTTTTGTTTCAAAAAGAAATATTTTCGAATTTTGGTAAAAATTTTTTTTTTGTTTTTCCTCCTAGTCCAGTTAAGTTGAACAATTACAATGACAAGAAAAAAAAAATGTTGTTTCCAAGATTCAAAAATTTTGATTTCTGAAACAGAAACACACCATCCTGAAAATTTTTAGGATCTTTTAAGATCAGTGCAAGGTGTTATATTAAAAAAATGTAACAAAAAATTTGACGTTGATCGTGGATTTGCACCATTTAAACAAAAAATTTATATTTTCGAAACAAAAAAACACCCCTCTGAAAATTTCCGGATCTTTTAAGATCAGTACAAGGTATTATATACAAAAAATGAAACCAAAAATAAAATATAGTACTTGGATTTGTACGATTTTTGAGAATTAAAAATTCTCAAAAATCATCATCAAAATTTTTTTTTTTTCGTAATATTGTTTTTTTCGTAGCCCGAAGTATACTCTTTAAAACGAATTCATAACGATTTTTCGTAACTATAATAGTTTTCAAGATATTTAATACAACTAACTTGACAGATTTGAAAAATTGTGAAATTTTAAATTTTGCATAACTTTCAAAATGCAATTTTAATTTTTTTTCCTTTGGTAGAACTTAGTTTTATTGAGAACGAAAAGTTCTGACCAAATTTCATCGAATTCGAGCGGGGTCGATTACAACTCTTGGTCGATTTGACATGGCAAGAGCCAGGTACAAATGGTTTTTACGTACTTTACGTCCGCCGTTTCAGGCCCGGCCCGCACATGTGCACAAATACAGCCGCGACACACAGTAGGAGAAAAGCCCAAAAACCTGGCCAAAACCCCAAAAAATAAATTTTCGGAATAGGGTCAGTTGAGTAGTCATTCAGGTAGAGGACTAGTAACTGCATTCTATTGTGGAAGGGAAAGCCCTTTAAGTGTATACCTGTGCCGCAGCGTCAGTTGGCAGTTAGTGTTCGTGAAGAGTGTACGTGTCACGTGCTAAACAGACGAAAATAACGCTGACTTCAAAAACCCATAACTTTAAAGTGACGGGTTTAATTTCAATTCTTCAACATGGATACGACTTCTGGAGGTATGTAGAACATATTTTTACATCGGTTGAATCTAAACTTTATGTATAAATAATTGAAATGTAGTATAGCCTTCGGCATAAATAAAATTGAATAATTTTGAAAACTTATATTTTCAACGGTCCGAAAAGTTATATATTTTGTCACATTTTGCAAAGCTCCTAGTCTCTGCCTTTAGTTTAATGTATAAGCTTTCGAAATTTACAAGAGTTACCTGCGGAAAACGTGCGTCTTGTCCGTTATGATTTTTTTCGCATCGTGCGGTAGCCGAGCGTGCACGCGGCACTATTGAGCAGCCTCTGCGCCTCTACCTGAGAATGGGTGAAGTAGCATCATAACGGACAAGACGGCTGTTATACGCTTGAAATAAATTATTTTAATATATATGTATGTGTATATATATATATATATATATATATATATATATATGTATATATATAAATTTTCTGTGATTTAATTATGATATATACGTATGCATATATATATATATATATATATATATATACATATTAAAATCAACCACATAAAAATTTCTTAAATATGAATGAAATGTTATAACATTCAAATAAAATATTTGAATATATATATATTATATAGTAAGCAAAGCTTTCTTTTAACCAAATCCATGTCAATATTTTCTGTCTATTTTTTTCTAAATTATTTCAATTATTGCGGTTATTTATTTGGTAGAATAATGTACATTGTTCAAGTTATTGTATTAATTGGAAATTTTATCTTTCCCTTTAACACCAATTTTCTACAATTTTATGTCTTTATTACAGGATCCGGTTACAAAGAATTGGTGCTGACAAGGAAAGAAGTATTTCTGATAATCAGCGAGCATTTATCCGATAAATTCGCTTCCTTGATCGAATTTATGGTAGAAAAAATTTCCAACGACACCGGATGTACAGTTGTAGTGCCTGAGGACTCGAAACAGACTTTTTCGATACTCTTCAATCAAATGAGAACGAGGTGGCAACAAGCTCACAGAAAATCCTGTGTATTTTTCAAGAATAACGGTGAATGGCTTAGCAAGCAGGTATGTTTTGCCGCACCTACGGACACTGTAGTAACAAGCCCGGGTAATACGGGCGGCCGCCCGTCCCTTGAGTTTACAATGTCCAGTGAAAGATCTAAACGAAGGAAGACCCAAGATATTCGTACATCGTTCAACTCGGTCGAGTTAGCATACGCTACTCAGATGAGCCTTCGCTCTTCAGGACAATCCGACGCCGCAAAAGTTATTAAGGACGTAACAATGACGAGTCCTTTAAGAGCTTCCAAGTATCGTAAAGCTTACTCAGCAACGGATGAAATTACTTTATCCGAAGAGGCTGCACTTTCCGCTATGATTGAATATAAATTCTCCAAGAGTACTTACCAGGAAATGAGAAGATTAGGGAAGGAAAATAACTGTAAGCTATATCCGTCTTACGAAAAAGTGATGAAAGCAAAAAAGCGTTGTTATCCACCACGTGATGCAATCAGGATTACAGAGAGTAGTGCAGAAGTCCAACTACAGGCACTATTAGATCATACAGTTGAACGTATTTTACTCGTCCAAAATGTACTCATTCAAAGATTGACTCCAGATAATGTTCGTAAAATGGACTTGATTTGCAAGTGGGGTTGCGATGGAAGTTCTGGGCAAAGTGAATATAAGCAGACGTTCAGTGATGACAGCAAATCTGATGCGCATGTATTCTTTACTTCAGTCGTGCCATTACAACTCGTGTGTTATGATCAACAATCGAAGGAAGAAATAGTTGTTTGGAAGAACCCCAGACCCTCGTCTCCACGATTTTGTAGACCGCTTAGACTACTGTTTCTACGCGAAGACACAGAGTCAACACTTAATGAAGTCCAAATTGTTGAAGAACAAATAAAGTCACTTCGTCCATTCGAAAGTGTAATAGATGGAAAAGAAATCTCCGTAATGTACAAGTTGTTGTTCACCATGATAGATGGTAAAGTTTGCAACGCTGTATCATTGACGAAATCTGCTCAACGGTGTTATTTGTGTGGAGCAACCAGCAAAGTTTTTAATGCCATCGACACTGTATTGCAAAGGGAAATCAATGAAACAAATTTGAAGTTCGGATTGTCGACGCTGCATGCGTGGATACGGTGCTTCGAGTATTGCTTACACGTGTCTTACAAACCCGGTATTAAAAAATGGCAAGCTCGAAGTGCCGAAGAAAAAAAAATTACCCAGGAACGCAAGAGGGCCATTCAAGAAGGATCCAAGAAGCAATTGGGTCTAAATATCGATCGCCCAAAGCCTGGATACGGCAGCGGCAATGATGGCAACACAGCTCGGCGATTCTTTGAAAATTCGACGGTTTCCGCTGCGATAACGGGGGTCAACGAAGAAGTAATTAAACGCTTGTACGTAATCCTACAAGTTATATCGTGTGGCCACGAGATAAACTGTGAAATATTTGAACAGTATGCTATTGAAACGGCAAGAAAGACCGTTGCATTATACCCTTGGTACTCCATGCCTACTTCGGTGCACAAACTATTAATTCATGGTCCAGTGATAATAACTCATGCTCTATCATCAATCGGCCAATTATCCGAAGATGCTCAGGAAGCTCGAAACAAAGACATCAAACGATATCGAGAAGATTTTGCGCGAAAAAGTTCCAGGGTTAAAACTATGGAAGATGTTTTTCATCGGCTCTTAGTTACTTCTGATCCGTACATTTCAAGTGTCAGAAGACTACCACAGAAGAAGCTGAAGAGTTCGTCGCCGGAAGCTGTAGCGATGTTGATCGCTCCTAAAGTGACTGCTGCAGCAGACGAATTTTGCGCCGGGATTGAAGCCGTGCCCCGGAGTTGTAATAGATACAAACTCGGATAATGATTCTGACTCCGACTCCGACTCCGATTACGATTTTGATTGAGAATAAAATTTTCTATTTTTGAAACGTTTCGTATGTATTTTGGAAATAAAAATAATAATTGCGTAGAATACACTGTTCACGTTTATTTTATTATGATGATTTTTTTTATATATCAATTTATCTAGTTAGCAGGATACTCGGCCATTTTGTTTATAACAATTCGCTGTAAGCTCTTTGCTGCAAGTTATAAACAATAGATATCGGATTGGTAATCAGCGACCTTGAAAATCCGTATATACCAATTTTTGTTAACATCTGGTAACTTTTTAACGTTCATGTCGGCCATATTGAATCGGCCATTTTTTTTACGATAATTTGGCTTTCAGATTCGTAATGAGCGACCTTGAAAACCCCTGTAAGCCAATTTTCATTCCCGTCAAAGGTCATTTGAGGTTTTGGCCAGGTTTTTGGGCTTTTCTCCTACTGTGCGTTGGCACCGTCGTACCGTCATTCCTTTTTTTTGGGAAAAGAAGATCTCTTCGACGTTACTTCTCCACGAACATTTGTACGTGGCGATTGAGGAGGTACCTTCATTGACACCTCACATTATTATTTTATTACAATAATACTTATATTATACATATTCATAATAGGTTTATTGCAATTAATGATTGTTATAAAAATTCATTTTACCGGTATTGTCGATGTACTTTCACCGATTTTGCCCGTCTTATTTGCTTCCGATTTATTAATTCCTGTCTTTGACGATTTCATTACCTTCGATTTCTTTTGTACCTTCGCCGTCGTATTTTCATCCGAATAATTATCCGAATATGGCGATTTTATTGGCGTTGACTTCATTTTACGATTTTCCATTGGTGGTTCACGCGGTACCTCTATTCCCGCATTCTATTATTATATGTTATTATCACAATAGTTATATTAAACATTTTTATGGTCGGTTATGTTATATTAATGTTTGTTGAAAAAATTTGTTCCACCTGCATTGCCGATGGAGCTCCATCGATTTGGCGCGTTTTATATGCTTCTGTGTGTTGAATTGTTTTAGGCGCGGATTTAATTTCCTTTGATTTATTACGTACTTTCACCGTAATATCTTCATCACGACAATTATCGGAACAACGACGCTTCTTCGTCGTGGACGCTCCCCGAACAGTTTCAATCGGCGATCGGGTACGTTCCTTTATTGGCACTGTACATGTTTTTTGGTGCTGCGAATTTATTATCGCGGTTTATTATCCATTGCCGATCACTTTCGGTATTAACTTCATCCACAGGAGACATTGACGTATAATGAGAGTCGACTGTCCAAGGAAGTTATTGCAATCCATATTCAACATTCGTTATTACAATATTTTCAATGAATATATTGTACTATTTGAACGGTTGTACATTGTGAAAATGACATATTTGTGATACTTCACAATATATTTACAGAACTCAAGGAAGGAATACATTAACATTTTCATTCCGAACCCGAAAAAAATAATTGATAACAATGAACTTTTCCTTCGCCATCGACACTCACATTGTAATTAATGTAAGTATTATTAACGAATATATAACCTTCTGTTGGTCTTTAAACGGGGAATTTCCCAACGATGTACCTCTACTTTTTGGCACATAACCTTTCTCGCTCGGGCTCTTCACTTCGAGATATGGTTTTAAACTCTTTTTGTGACATTGTACGTTTGTTCTGTGCGGTGTTTCCATAAACTATCAAACATTAATAAGTCATAACACCGGCACATCAAAAACAATAAAGTGGTCTGTACTTTTGACCCGACCGACCTAGATACGTATTTTCATGTGCTACTACCTAATCGGAGGATCGTTTTGCTCTTACACCACCACAATTTTTAGTAATTAGCTAAAAATGGCTACAAATTTCGGTAAATGCCAGTTACGAGTATCAACGAAATTTAATTCTACTACATTAAGTATTTTTCTTATGTTATTCGATGCACTGAATCGGAATACCAATTCCGGTTTTCCGTACATCCCAAACAATTCAAGTACTTTCAAAAACCCCTAAAAGTGGCTACAAATTTCGAAAAATCACAGTTATGAGTATAAATGTTATATGACAAAACGATATCACATAAGTTTCTTATGTATTTTCATGAGCTGCATCCTATCCCCGAGTATGTTAATTGCCATTATGCATGCACCGCCGTCGAAAAGTTTGTAAACACTTGTCCCGATTCCGCCCCACACATCAAGTTTCACTGCTCTTTTTGAAATAACGAAATTTTAATTAATCAAGCAGCATTTCAAAAGGGATATACTTCGTTTTTTCCGTTATTTTAAAATACAAATCTCAATTCCTTTGCACCCGGCACGTTCTTTGAAGCATCGTCGTTTTTAGCTTTTTTTCGTTTAAATGTTCGCGCACGACCATGGCACGAGGAACTGGACTTCTTAAGACTATTTTCCGCTTGAAAAACTTTCTTTCAGTTGTTAAAAAAGTTTCGGACAATTTTGTAACGTACAAATATCTCGAACTATACAAGAAACGTACTTAATGTAGTTCAATAGAATAATTTTAATACTCACAACTCTGATTTGTAGCAATTTGCAGCTATTATACGCAATGTAATGAACATTTTGGGGGGAGTATGATTACATTTGACTTTGTCAAAAGTACAGACCCTGTTTTAAGTTTATGTGCCGGTGTCATTATTCTATGTTATTTAATGATTCAAGTGAATTGACGAAGAAGCCTTCATAATGCTAATACCAAAAGATTACTTACTTATTGTTGGTAATTTACCGTCCTCTGTTCGTTGCTTTCCTTTTTCTTCGCGATTATTGCAATCCTTTCAGCTACCGTTTCCGCGTTATCACTCGAATATGTTTCAATTGTCTTGACCCACTTATGATGACCAGCACTTTCATTGAAACTTTGACTTCCTGCCCCCGTTACATTATATTGTTCATTGTCTACTTCCATCTCATCCAGTATGTCTTTCGCGTCCTTTTCTTCTCCGACGATTATTTCATTACCGGTATTGTTCATTTCCTCATAACCGACATCACCGGTATTTTCGGTGGGATCATGGAAGGCTGGTTTCGTCTGTTGGTTACATGTCAAAATCATGTTTATAAATTGATCTTTTACTCTACCCTGTACCACATCAGGGTGTCCAACTTTTACCCCGATGTTAATTTCATGACATTCGCGGTATATCCGGCAAGGGACATGGATTTTTCATCATTCCAGTAACATTATACACATATTCATGACGATTATTGAAGTTTCAACTCATCCTTATTTTCGTATTTTCATTCAGCGCTTCGCAACGATATTTTTCGTCAGCCAACAAAAAATGTACTGACATTGATAACAGTCACAAAAATAAAACATGTAATGGAATCAGAATTTAATTCTCCTGACTTTTTCGTACATTTATGTCACAAATAGTGTTGAAACGTTCGGAATACACATTTAAAGCATTTCATACATTTCTATGGCGAATCTCGTTACTTTATTTTTCCACACATTTCAACGTTGTACGTTGTTCGGTATGGAAATGTACATGAAACCTTCAACATCTCTTCGTCTATTTTACTAACGATTACGAAGTGCTCAGGAGCAATAAACATTATTCTTCATTTATTTTCAATATTTTCTTTCTTTCAATGGAAAACTTCCCTTTCGTTTTTTGAGGGCGTTACGATTCTTTACACCAAAAAAAGACCTTCTCCAAAGAAGACAGCGAAAGTCATAAATTTTCGTGTAGAAAAATAAATGTCGATGGGAAAAAGTTTCATACAATCATGGTAAATGGGCATGATTTTTTTTATCATTTTCCTTCGACATTAATTATTTCACTACTTCTGATGGAGCCACTTGCATTACTGCTAGTCACTCAAACTCGTTGATTATTGTCTTTTGGCTCGATTATGACGCGTGAAAATAATATTATTCCAACATTTGTTGGTTATTGCAATGTTTAAATAATTGTCCAACATTTCGGACAATTTGTCTAGTTTTGAAAAGTATTTAGAGAACATTGTAAACGGCTCCAAATGAAAAAGTAAAAATATTTTCGCGAGTGATCATTGAGCCGAAAGTCAGCTGCGAATAATTAAGGTTAAACGATCTCCAAAAATGATAGGCATATATGTTTTTTTAAACATTTGCAGATGGAACCGAAAAATGACGTTTTCGTCCATGGAGGCCCGAGTGATGGAAAAGAAAAATCAACGGGCGCCATTCCGAAAGTGTTCAGGAAAAGTCCGCCTGTACAGGAAGAAGTCACCGTGCGCAATAAGAAAGGAACTGAAATACCGGTAAGAGTAACCTAAATTCGCTAATGACAATAACGAGCATTACTTTAATAGACTTGGAATTAATAATTGCCGTATGAAATAAATAAATAGTATTTCGATCGTTTTGAAAATTTTGATTGACCTAATATATTGTAATTAATGAAAAAAATGAGATCGAAAATAATTTCAAATTAGTATATTTTGTACTTTCATTAATTTAATTTATACTAAAAAATGTAACGGTCATATTTATTAAAAAGGAACACTTAAAATATTTCGATTGAAAACTGAACTGTTGAACTTTTATAAAATTGTTATTTCAAAGACCGTTGAAATGTACATATTAAAAAATTGTAAATTACAAATATATTCGAAATTGTTATTCCAATACGTTGAAACGGTGTTTGCGATTAAACTGAAGAATCCAACAGAATACTTGTTTGTCACTTCGATCATTAGTATGAAGTTCAGTGGCGTTAATAAAATCGTTTCATTTGATTTGAAAATTTCAATGCTGTTACGAAAAAATCATTCGATTGCTGAAATTGAAAAATTAAAGAATTTGTATGGGTATATTGAGCTTTAAGACTAACGATGAACATTAATCATTTAGTGAATATATTTAATTTGACACTTCATATTCTAATAAACCATCAACAGCCCTTTTCCTCCGATGTCATGAAATTCATGGAAAGGATATGAAATTTAGTATTCATCAATAAACCATTATCAAGCATTGTAAAGTATTGATTAAAGTTGTTAAATCTTCTTCTCTTTTATGGTGATCATTACTTCTGGATTCATTACTTTCATCTTGTTGGAACTAATAATTGTACGGCAAATATTTGTTGGTATAAACAGCATTGCTAGTGGGAAATGGAATCTGAGTACATACGACGAATGTTTAACACGCCGAAGTCGATGGACGCAGGCCGAACTGAATCGCGGGTGAATGTCGGAAAACCCGTCGCTGTTGTACCGGTAAAGAGTGAGACCGTTCGTAACGCGGAGAAAGTCGACGAGCGGTATAGTGCAAAGACCACCGAAAAGGTAATTACGAGTCCAACGCCGTTGTCGCATATTAATGAATGGTGGCATTGTCGGAAGCACGATCACGAGCGAAATATACCGCCGGCCAAATTTTTGAGTGCACTCCGGGATATTCTGATCCGCAATAGAAGTTCGATCAAAATTAAAATGAACGGTAACAGAGATTCCCAGGCACAATTTTTTAACATAAATGTCTGGGTTATTTTTTTCTTTAACAACTATTGCGATTTTTGTAGATTTTTTTCTCGAACAACTATTGCGATTTTTGTACAAACCTTTACACTCATTTCAAAATGGTCGATTTTCTTACTTTCGTTTGGCTGGTTTTAATGTCACTTCCACGTTCGAAAATGTTTTTTCGTAACTTATTTTTGGAATACACTTCAAACGCTATACAATGTATGGTAGATTTCATTTTGTGAAAAGTTTCTTTCCATTTTTTGAGGGCGTTACGATTCTTTACACCTTAAAAAAGACCTTTTCAAAATAAGACAGCGAAAGTCATACATTTTTGGGTCGAAAAAGAAATGTCGAGGGAAAAAAGTTTTGTACAATCATGCTAAATCTGCCAGATATTTTTCATCATTTTCCTTCGACATTAACTATTTCACTACTTCGGATTAAGCCACTTGCATTACTACAAGTGACTCATTGATTATTGCATTTGGGCTCGATTATCACGCGTGAAAATAATATTATTCCAACATTTGTAGGTTATTGCAATGTTTAAATAATTGTTCAAGTTTTCGGATAATTTTTCTAGTTTCCAAAAGTATTTCGAAAACATTGTAAACAGCTCTAAATGAAAGGGTAATAATATTTTCGCGCGTGATCATTGAGCCGAAAGTCAGCTGCGAATAATAAAGGTTAAACGATGTCCAAAAATGATAGGGATGTATGTATTTTTAAACATTTGCAGATGGAACCGACGAAAGACGTTGTGGTGCATGGAGGCCTGAGTGAGGCAAAAGAAAAATCCACGGGCTCCATTCTGAAAGTTTTTGACAAATATACTCCGGTACAGGAACAAGTGGCCGTTCGCAATACAAGAACCCATGAAAAACCGGTAAGAGTGAAAGAAATTCGATAATGACAACCACGAGAATTGCTTTGATGGGCTTGCAGTTAATAATTGTCTTATGGAATAAATACATTATATTTTGAGCATTTTCTCAATTTGGATGGACATAACATAGTCAAATTAATGAAAAAAGTAAAATCTGAAATATTTTCAAATTTTTGTATGTTTGAGTTTTGTCAATTTCATTGTTTTTGGAAACATTGTTGCGATTGCTGTTGAACCCTTTGGACACATTTGAAAATGGTCGTTTTTGTTAATTTTGTTTGTCAGTTTTTAATGTGTTAGCAATGTTCGAAACATTTGTATCATAACTTATGTTTGGAATATTCTTCAAACCGTATAACAATATATTATAAATGTCATTTTGTGAAAACTGTCCTTTCGTTTTTTGAGGTCATTACGATTCTTTGCACCTATAAAAGACCTTTTCCAAATAATACAGCGAAAGTCATACATTTTCGGGTGGAAAAATAAATGTGGAGGAAAGTTTTTTTCGTACAATCATTCTAAATCGGCCGGAGTGTTTTAATCATTGTCCTTGAACATTAACTATTTCACTACTTCGGATGGAGCCACTTGAATTACTGCAAGTGACTCGAACTCGTCGATTATTATCTTTGGGCTTGATAATCACGAGCGAAAATAATGTTATTCCAAAATTTTTCGGTTATTGCAATGTTTAAAAGGTTGTTCAAGTTTTCGGATAATTTTTAAAGTTCGCAAAAGTATTTCGAAAACATTGTAAACGGCTCAAAATGAAAAACCAATAATATTTTCGCGCGTGATCATTGAGCCGAAAATCAGCTGAGAATAATAATGGTTAAACGATGTATAAAAAAAAAATTATGCGGATATATGTATTTTCAAACAATTGCAGATTGAACCGAAGATAGACGTTGTCGCGCATGGAGGCCTGAGCGAGGCAAGAGGAACATCAAC
>OX333077.1:34706617-34750167 GCA_946863875.1 Alloplasta piceator | reverse complement strand
GTGGCCGTGCGCAAGAGTCAAACCCATGAAATACCGGTAAGAGTGAAAGAAATTCGCTAATGACAATGTCGAGCGTTAGTTTGATGGACTTGCAGTTAATAATTGTCGTATCGAATATATACATTGTATTTAGAGAATTTTCATAATTTGCATGGACATAAGATATTGAAATTTATGAAAAAAGTAAAGTCTTAAATATTTTGAAATTCTTGTATGTTGAAGTTTTGTCAATTTCATTGTTTTTGGATACATTGTTGCGATTGTTCTTGAACCCTTTGGACACATTTGAAAATGGTGGTTTTTGTTAACTTCGTTTGGTAGTTTTTAATGTGTTAGCAATGTTCGAAACATTTGTATCGTAACTTATGTTTGGAAAATTCTTGAAACGGTATAACAATATATCATAAATTTCATTTTGTGAAAACTTTTCTTTCGTTTTTTGAGGTCGTTACGATTCTTTGCACATAAAAAAGACCTTTCCCAAATATGACAGCGAAAGTCATACATTTTCGGGTGAAAAATGAAATGTTGAGGGAAAAAAGTTTCGGACAATCATGCTAAATCGGACGGAGTTTTTTCATCATTTCCCTTCGACATGAACTATTCAACTACTTCGGATGGAGCCACTTGCATTACTGCAAGTGACTCAAACTCGTTCATTATTGTCTTTGGGCTCGAATCTCACTAGTGAAAATAATATTATTCCAACATTTTTAGGTTATTGCAATGTTTAAAAACTTGTTCCAGTTTTGGGATAATTTTTCAAGTTTCCAAAAGTATTTCGAAAACATTGTAAACGGCTCAAAATGAAAGGGTAATAATATTTTCGAGCGTGATCATTGAGCCGAAAGTCAGCTGCGAATAATAAAGGTTGAACGATGTATAAAAAAGATAGGGATATATGTATTTTTAAACAATTGCAGATTGAACAGAAGAAAGACGTTGTCGCGCATGGAGGCTGGAGTGGGGCGAAAGAAACATCGACGGGAGCCATTCCGAAAGTTTTCGGCAAAAGTACTCCGGTACAGGAACAAGTGGCCGTGCGCGATACAGAAACTCATGAAATACCGGTAAGAGTAGAAGAAATTAGCTAATGAAAATCACGAGCATTACTTTAATGGACTTGGAGTTAATAATTGCCGTACCGTAAATTATTGTTTTTCATGAAACGAATAAGAAGTGGGAACTACAAAGGCCGCGGTCAGAACAGCCCTCCGACACTTCAGCATCTCAAGGAAAACGATCAAAAGCCGCAGTTGAATGGCACGACGACGAAATACTGGATGAGCCAATGGCCATTCATTTTAAGGATAAAATAGTTTATCAGTATGACGTAAAAAAAGACGGGAAAGGAATAGCGAGGCCCAAGCCGCTGAAGGATTACCGCGTGTGTTGGAATTGTTTGGAGTATGGTCATGTGCGAACAACGTGTGACAAACCACAGTCTGAAGATAAATACTGTTTCAACTGTGGCTATCGCGACGTAACTATGACGTCGTGCCGGCGATGCAGGGAATGGTACCTGTTCGAGCGTGCTGGAGGGACCGCAAACACACGCGACATGAGATTAATAATGTCCGCTCATATCGGCATGGGGAAAAAATATTAATGTAAATGACGTTTTTTCATTTTTTTGTTTGTTTCAATCTCATACCGCTTCGTTTATCTCTGATGAGATCCATTTTTTTTTTCACTACCTAATAAATATTTTCATACACACTTAATATTATCAAAAACTATTAAATATAGTTTGAACTGTGGCTATATCGCGGCGTAACTATGACATCGTGCCCGCGATGTACGCAATGGTATGGTATATGTTGACAGGTGCTGGAGCGACCGCAAACACACTCGACGGAAGATTAATAATATCCGTTCATGTCGGTACGAAGAAAAAATAAAAACGTTAATGACGTTTTTGAAATTTTTTTGTTTGTTTCAATCTCATACCGCTTACTTTCTCTCTTATGATATCCATTTTTCTCACTACACTAAGAAATAATTTCATACACACTTGTTGTTATCCAAAACTGTGTATGCATTTCAATTACATTGCAAATATGTCAAGAATCCATGAGGCACATATTATTTATCATGTCAGCCAATCTCGGTATTTCGGATAATTCGAATTGCGTAATGTTACTTATTGTCATAATTACTTTTGTTCTGTACCGGTACGTTTCGTGGTATTGATAATATTATGATGGTTTCTCTTCATAAAAAAAACATTCAGATATTGTTATAATTGCATAAAATTACATTTTCATTTCCATTTTCTGTTAAACATCATACTTCTGAGTGTGTGTATGGCGATGAAATACCGCTTTGTAATTTTGTTACGAAATGAATAAAAAATTATGCGAAAATTGTCTTTACAAAATTGATTTCCCTATAAATATTCTCAAAAAGGGTCGTGTTGGTATCATCTGTGTCACGGTTAAATTACGATGCCTTGCTCGAAAAAAAAGAAATGAAAGGAATTTCAAATTTCAACATATATGTGATTTAAAGCATAATTCAACGCAGGTGTATATGGATAAATGGAGAAGACATATGTATCGCATAAATTTCGTTGCAGAAAGTGCAATAGAATAAGCGAGCCAACATTTTATAACATATATTTATGAAGCATTTTATGGCACAAAAATAAGAGTGGTAAGAGTGAAAATTTGTGTTCGTTGCTTTTGGAAGTAAGTTAAACAGTAAATTCAATTATAAAATTCCGCAGAATATGTTCGGCGTACCCGAAACGCTTTTCAACTAAAGAAATAATAATTTGAAATCGGAAGAATTCGCGAAAGACGGGATTTGTTCTGAAATCATGAAAAATTTAATCGATTTAAAGATTTAACGGATTTAGTATAAATTTTTTCGGGGATGGCATGGACATTGGAAATCAAAAATTTCGAAATGAAAACGGTGGAACAATTTTTTTTTGTCAAGGATTACAGTCGATTGGACAAAAAGTCATTATCGTATGTGTAGTAACGTAGCAGGAATAAATAAGTAGAGAACCAGTTAGGGGATAACGGAGCGTTTGTTTATTTTTCGGGAAGTCCGGCTGGCTCGCAGGTACGGGCACGACTGACCGTTCTCGCCTCTTATCTGTACATAGTCGTCTCTTATGGATATCGTACAATGCTGTATACATTTATCACGACGGCTCTACTACACTCCCTCCCCCTAATTTTTTTTTTAAATCCCAAGCCCTCCACCGCCAATCGTCTTAAAATTTTAGCTCGTCTTAACCTATGATATTTTTATTCTTCTCATTTTTCTTTTTACCATATTACCATCTTACAATGTTACCACGTTACTTACATGCTACCTTTCTTAACTTTAATTCTTTCCGAACGTCGCAGCGTCGGCGATTTCTGTCCGTCGTTTTTGTCTTCCTCTTTGTTTTTCTTTGTCTGGCTCGTTACTCTTCCTTTCTTAGTCATCTGGTCTATATGCCGTTTCCAGATAAGCCCCTCTACTTCAACCAGATATACTACGTCGGATAGTTTTTCTCGAATTACGGCTGGCACCCAACGCGGCGGGTTTGTTCGATAAACTTTAATTTCAACTACTTCTTTCTCTTGGAATTTCTTTTGCCGTTTTCCCCCTTTATCCGTGGTTTGCTGTTGATTTTTTTTTGCACTCTCTCTTTCGCATCGCCCCTGAGTAGATCTAATTTTGTACGTACGTCATATCCTAGCATTAAGCGAGCCGGCGCAACTCCCGTCGTGCTGTGTGGCGTGGCTCTATACTGCTGCAAAAATTCTGTCACTGCGTCTTCGATTTTGCTTCCTGTTCGCACTGCGCGCTTTAAACTACGCTTAAACGTTTTTACGGTGTTTTCCGCTTGCCCATTGCTTTCGGGGTGATACGGCGGCGATAGCGTGTGGCGTATTCCGTTTTTTTTCATGAAATTTTGAAACTCTACGCTTGTGAATTGTGCCCCATTATCTGTATGGATTTGTTTCGGCAATCCCCATCTCGCGAAAGCTTCCGCGAAGCATTTGATTGTCCGTTCTGCGTCTATTTTCGTGAGGATCCACACTTCGACCCATTTCGAGTGGGCGTCCATCACGATGAGATACACTTTATTGAAAAGTGGTCCCGCAGAATCGGCATGTACCCGCTCCCACGGCTTGTTTGGCCACGGCCACGCCTGCAACACGCATTTCGGCGGATTATCCCGAATTTCACAACACGCTTCGCAAGATTTTGCTACCAGTTCAATGTCCTGGTCCATCCCCGGCCACCATACATATGATCTCGCTAAGCTCTTCATCCGCGTCATACCCATGTGACTTTTGTGTAATTCCTGCAAAATCGCCGGTCTCAGTGGCGCCGGTACAACTACGCGATATCCCCACAATAGACATTCGTTTACTACCTGTAATTCGTCTCGCCTTACGCCATACGATCTTTCTTCCGTATCGCCCTTCGTTTTCTTTGTTGGCCACCCTATTTGTGTATACATAATTATTTTCCTCAGTGTACGGTCTTTTTGCGATTCATCTCTTATTGCTCTCCAATCGATCGCGATTTCGCTTGATTGCACGTAGTTTATGTATTTGATTGCTTCCGGATCCGGCGGGGGATTTCCTTTTTCGGTGGCTAACGGAAGCCGTGATAACGCGTCGGCTATTCCGTTCTGTTTCGACGTGATGTATGATATTGTATACGTAAACGCAGACAAGAAAAATGCCCAGCGTTGTAGTCGTGAGGCCGCTATAATAGGGATCGGCTTTTCTGGTCCAAAAATGTGCGTTAGCGGCTTGTGATCTGTTTTCAAGATGAACGATCGCCCGTAAACGTATATATAAAATTGAGTTACCGCAAAAATAATCGCGCCTGCCTCTCGGTCAATCGGAGCCCACGCTCTTTCACTTGTTGTCAGTGTCCGCGATTTAAATGCAATGGGTCTCTCTACATTATTTTCTGTCCGATGTGCTAGCACAGCTGCCATTCCCACCGCTGATGCGTCCGCCGTCACTACAAGCGGAAGTTCGGGGTTATAATGTATCAATATTGGCGCCTCGACCACTGCTTTTTTTACAGCCTCAAATCCGCGCGTGCAATTATCGTCCCATTCGAATGTCTTTTTACGCAATTTTTCGTGCAGTGGTTCTAATAGTGTCGCTAGATTCTTTAGGAAACGCGCGTAAAAATTTACAAGACCTAGAAACGCTCTCAACTCCGTAAAATTTTTCGGTGGCGGTGCTTTTACCACCGCTTTTACCTTATCTTCAGTGGTATGTATGCCTTTACAGTCGATTTTGTAGCCTAAATATGTTAAGTGGGGTTTAAAAAACTCGCACTTTGTTTTTTCCAGCGTCAACCCGCATTCTTCTAATCTTCCTAGCACCTGTTCCAATCGCTTTAAATGCTCTCATTCGGAGGTGCCTGTAATCAGAATATCATCCAGAAAAAACCCCACGCCGCGTATACCCCCGATTGCTTGCTCCATTATGCGCTGAAACGAACCTGGCCCCGTAGATACTCCATACGGTAATCTGTTATACTGGAATAATCCAATATGGGTGTTGATCGTTACAATTTTTCTCGATTCTGCCTCCAACGGAACCTGCGCGTATGCCTTCGATAAATCTAATTTCGTGAAGGTTACTCCACCATGCAACGTTGATAATAACTCTTCAATCCTGGGCAGGGGATATCTATCGATTTGCAACACCCGATTTACCGTTATTTTGAAATCTCCGCATAAGCGCACTCCCCCATTCGCTTTCATGATCGGTACAATGGGTGTCGCCCAATCGCTAAATTTTATCGGAGTGACGACCCCCGCTTCCGTTAGTTTTTTTAATTCTTCCTGCACCTTATCTTTCAGTGCTAACGGGAGCGGCCGCGCTTTTTTATAAATCGGTTGTGCACCCGGAATCAAATGTAATTTTAACTGGCCGAATTTAAACGTACCTAATTTCGGTGAGAAAACCGTTGCTCTTTTCTCTAATAATGCTTGTAGCCCTGGTGCCTCGTATTTATCGCTCATACTATGATGTCGTTGCTCCACTAATCCCACTTGCTTTGGAAACGTCGGTGGCCACCGTTCAAACGCTTCTAGCCATTGTCTGCCCATCAACAATCCATAGCCGTCCTTTGTCACATATATATCTAAATATCGAACGTCTCCTTCTAACTGTACTCTCATGTTCGAGAGCTTCCCGATCGGCCTAAATAGCGAATGATCATAAAATTTCATGCACACATTCGTCTTTGTTATTTCCCAATCTGGGAAGAGTATCTTTCGTTCGCTCTCAGGTATCACCGTATAATATGCTCCCGTGTCGACTTCGATGTCTAACGTGTGTTGCTCTACAGTCATTCTCAATACACTCTCTCGCTTGCTTATTTCGGCCTTTAACATATGAAAATTTTCAAATACATAGCTTTCTCGATTGTTGTCGTCCCCATCGTCGCTATCTCCGCTTGCTTCTCCCGCGTTGAGCTGCTCTTCGTAGTTATGAGACAAAAAATTTTGTTGTCTCGGTCCGCTGGTTGATGGTCTGCTTCGGCATACTCGCTTCAGGTGCCCTCGACGGCCGCAATTTTCGCAATTCGTTCTATTGTATCGACACTCTCGTGCAAAGTGTCCGTTCTGGCCACAACAATAGCACGAACTTTGATCTTGAGCTCCGGAGCGGCCTGCCCCACTTGTGTCCTCTCTGCTCGTTCTTCCTCTTCCTCGACGCGGCGGTCCTTTTTTTTGGAAGTCGGGACGTGTTGCCTTTTCCAATTTCATTAATTTCTCTTCTTTTACTTCTTCCTGAGTCGTGCCCTTTGCATTTAAACGTGCATCCTCCGTATCTATAGCGATTGTGCGAGCTTGTGCAAATGTTGTCGGCTTGGCTTTGAGCACCTCGAATCGTATTTGTTCGTTTGCTAACCCGTTGATAAACTGGTCAAGGCATGCTTCGTCTTCACTCGCGAATTTGCACTTTGCTGCTTCCCGTTTTATCCACGTTGCAAATTCGCTCACATCTTGCGTCAGGGTTTGCTTCAATTTCCGAAATTTGCTGCGCTCGTTTACATGGCTGGTCGGTGGAAAAATCTTTTCATTGACAATGGCTATAATTTCTTCATACGTCCGAGCCTTGATGGTATTCGGAGGTCTACACTCTGCTCTGATTGCCGAGTAAATATCTGGTCCCAATTTCGTCAAAAGAATCGCCGCTTTTTGCTTATTTTCTGTAATATTGGCTGCCACCAGATACAGGTCCAATCTTTCCAAATATTCTTCGATGTCGTCCTTTTTTCTCTCGAACGCCTCCAACGAATTTAAAAATGAAGCCATGTCTTGCCGTTCCTCGCTGATCTCCCCTCTGTCTTCCGTCGCTTCGTCTTCCGCCTCCGTGATTACTGCTCGCCTTAATTCCTGCCTTAGATTTTCTATCGAAATCTCCTCGACGTTCCACTGATTGCCCGTTAGTCGTAGGATCCACCGTCCTAATTGTTGTTTATTTAATTTATAGATCCATGTGGTTCTTTTTTGCTCGATTTGCTTCTGTATTTCCTTATCCGGCATTAGTTTCACTTTTCATTCGCACGCGCTCGTTACTCCGTTTGCCTTTCGTTACTTGCACGCCACGTTTGCCTTTTTTTTGTTTAATTCTCGTCGCCACTGTAGTAACGTAGCAGGAATAAATAAGTAGAGAACCAGTTAGGGGATAACGGAGCGTTTGTTTATTTTTCGGGAAGTCCGGCTGGCTCGCAGGTACGGGCACGACTGACCGTTCTCGCCTCTTATCTGTACATAGTCGTCTCTTATGGATATCGTACAATGCTGTATACATTTATCACGACGGCTCTACTACAGTATGAGTGAGATAATATAATTTCTTAATGTAATGAAACATGTCTTAATAGGATCAGAAAAGGAAAAGAAATTTCTTACAAATTGATAGAAGTATATAGTGCAAAATTTGTAAATTTTGCACTATATACTTCTATACTATATGTAAACGCCGATAAATGCGTTGGTGATTCAAATTCTCGCGCGCTCAAATGAGATGCCTACAATGCAACCATGAGGGAAAAACATGAAATTTGTAATGTAGGATATACGCATGTGCAGCCATGCCCGCGTTCGCGCCATGTTGAGGAATATAGAAAGTTGAAATTAACAGGAATAAGTGAAATCCCGCCATTTTGTCAGTACGCTTTGTCTCCGGTTCGAGAACGTTCGTCCCAAATTGATTTCTCAGTGAATTAATGCTTCCATCTTCATTCGCGTGAATTAATCATTGAACAGTACAAATTGTAGTAATTATTCATCGAAAAACAAGAAATATATGATAATATTTTATTAGTTATTACGAGAATAAGTGGTGAAGGGTACGAGTGCTTTTCCGGCACGAGGCCGGTTCAACATTTCGAGGTATGTACGATGCGTTCGATCGCGTTGCGTGGAAGATGATGTAAAATACCGGTATTTTGTAAGAAAATGCTTAGTCTCGAGCACGAAAACGTTCATAAATCCATTATTGTCGGTTCAGTTATGCTTTCGTGTTCATTAACGCGTGTTAATAATTCAACTATACAAATAATATCAATTATGAATGGGAAAAAGAAAGTACATCTGTTTTATTGATTATTATTTTACGAGAAACATTGATAAATTGTGAAAGTGGTTTTTCGAAGGGTTGCCGGTCGGCCATTAAAAGATTTATACGATGTTCTATCTCATTACGTGGAAGAACAAAGGAAATGACGAAACGAGAGTCGTTAAGGCCGATGAACTTTATGTAAGAGATGAGAAAGAGGACAAAAAATTCTTCAAGGGAACAGACGAATGTTTGAAAGATTATGTGAATAATCCGAATAAGCTCGTAGCATTACGTATAAGGGGCGACGACGACGAGAATGGGAAATAAGTTTATCACAAAATTAGCGTTCTTTGCTGCGCTGGTAAGTATGTGCGAAAAAGCCATGATGTGCACGTGGAACAAAATTTATACTTTCGCAGCCACACAATGATGCTTGCAAGCTTTTTATTATGAGAAATAACCTAAACTAATTTTTCAATTTCAAGAGCGTGAAGAGGATGCCAAACGAGGAGGCGGGAAAAGGACGATGAAGAAAAAGTGTATGCCGACGCTCCGGAAACTTTCAAAGTCAGCCCAAAAATCAAGGGTAAAGGAAAATGCCCGAAGAAAAAAATTGTTGGCAATGACGATGGACCAAATAAAGAGCGATTGAGGACAATGATAAGCGGCAAATAAAATTACTTTTTAAATATACACGTTGCGATGAAATGATGAGTCAAGTGTATGCGAAGCAGTAATGCCGGATGCTGTACTTTGTTTGAAAACGTATAATACAATACCGGTTAGCGGATTGGCGATTTTTTTCATTATGATGTTATGAAAGTATTCATTTTTAAAATTGACAATGTCATATTGTATGTTTTTTATTGTAATTACATTACCGTTAAGTATAAATCTGAGAATGTTTTCAACAAGACATAATGAAGTTATTGATGTATGGTACTAGCAATGAGCTATTGTTTGTTTTACAATGCAATGACAGAAAGCAAAAAAGTTGAACCGTGAGTTTGTTCTGCACTGTGGAATGGAATTTTTGATGTTTCACAATGGCAATGGATTCGTTCGTGTTTCATGACTTGTTAGAAGACACAATGAGTATTTACCGTAAGATATGATGAAGTTATTTACTTTTGAAAAAGAATGGAAATTGGTTGTGCGTGAAACATAACAAAAATGAGAAACAATTAATGAGACAGCTTTTAATTAGAACTGTTATAGTAAAATGAAATGAAATTAATTTGAATAAGAAGAAATGTAAGAAAATAGTTATTTATTGACGTCTTTGACTATCTGCAACTCCGTTAAACTTACAGTGTTGACGTTAAAAACTGTAAATGGGGGAGAAAGTATGTAAATTGAAATAATTTGTTATTGAAAGTATTATCGAAAGAACGCTGCCGAATATTTTTGTAACTTGTATAAAAAACGGTAGAACCTGGGTTTATGAGGATGAGCAATCTGCCCACAAAAGATTATTAAATGACACTCTCAGCATATTAGTAGGTACTTATACCCGAATATTTTCGGAAATATTCCGATCAGAAACGAAATGGTTTACTGTGCAGAAATTAAATATGAATGAAATGGTAAAATCATTCATTGAAATATGAAACGAATCTATTAGTGAACGTTATTAATTGTGTGGGGATCGATAATGGATATGAAAAGAAAAATATATAACTATGTAGCTTTATAAAACTGAGCTGGGGAAAGTACTTTAAGTAATTCGAGTACAAAGTACAAAGTACCGTAAGTACTTGAAGTATTAAATACAGGCAGTGCTTAAAGTACTAGTTACTTAAAGTATTGAGTACCGGCAGTACTTGAAGTACTAGGTACTTATTAGTTTAAGTACTTGAGATTGAAAGTACTTGAAACATCAAGTACTGATTTCAAGAACTTTTTTATTGAAGCTTATTTTCACCTTGTATGATACACCGAGATTCGACTGATTGGAACAAAAGTAATTAAACCAGCCATTAAAAGTAGCATCGACGGTAGTAAATTATTGTTTTTAAATATATTTTGATACAGGTATTCATATACATAATACATACTAATATGAAAAGATGCTGAAATTTGAAGAATGAAAATATTTATATTGCCGACTGCCGAATATTATGTAATTTTTAAAAATTTATTTTTTATTTGTGTTAAAAAATAATCAATTATTACCATCATTCAAATATTCGAAAATTTCCCACATGGTGTTTTCTTGATTCCAGAAAATATTTTAGCGAAACGTAATGTAAAGAATAAAAATTTGTTTAAAAAAATTCACAAATGTTGATTTTGTAAATAATACAACACCATCATGAAAATGTGTGGATATTTTAAGATCAGTCGAAGGTATTATATAAAAAAAATGTAACCAAAAATTGAATGTTGATCGTGGACTAACACGAGTATTAAAAATTCGAAAATTCATATTTTTGAGAAAACCAAAAACACCCCTCTGGAAATTTCATGATCTTTTAAGATTCGTACAAGGTATTATATGAAAACAATTGTACGATAAATGTAATTTACAAATTGAATTTAAATGATTTTTGAAAATCCAAAATTCTCCACATTCATCATTTTAAATAATTTCTCTTCGTAGCCCTAAATGTATTCTTCAGAACGTATTTCGAACGATTTTTCGTCACTATAATAGTTTTAGATTTATATACAAAATGAAATTGAGAATTTTAAAAAATAGTAGAATTGATAATTTTGAATAACTTATAAAAAGAAAAGTTATTAATTTTTTCCTTTGGTAGAACTTCGTTAGGTTTAAAGCAAAACATTATGACAACATTTTATCGAAATACAAAGGGGTCGATTCGAACTCTTGGTCCAATTGTAATGGAATGGAGTTGATCGGCGGGTGAATTCGTAGGCGATAGTTGAGAGACAGTATGTCCATACGTCACAAAATATTATTTTCAGTAACATTTCCAAAGGCTTTGTACATGCAACCATCAACAAGACACATTCAAAAGTACTTAATCTTTGTACTTGAAAAAAGTACTTAAAGTACAGAAAAATATTTGAAATCTTAAGTACATAAACTTTAAGTACAGGAAAAGTACTTGAAGAATTAAGCACAGTACTTTAATGTACTTTGTACTTAAAGTACTGTACTTGAAGTACATCAAAGCAATGAAAGTATGAAGTACTGCTCAGCTCTGCTATTTTTCGACTTCTTTTTCCCCTCTTCCGAAGCGCGAATTTCCCAGAGGACAGGTTTTGTTATATATGTTGAACATCGGATTTATAAAGAGGAAAGTTGGAGCATCAATTTGCGATTTGATAAAGATTTCCGGTATTTTTTTACACATTATACTGTTTATTGTTAAAAAATAGGAAATTAAAATATTCTCGTGTAACACGAAAACAAAAATCGTTCATGAAAAACTTCAATGTTCCATAAACTCGACAATGCATTTCTTCAGTTGAGATGGATTTTTTTAATACTATATTAATTTCATTTTTTCTTACTCCTGTTGATGGCGGAAAAAAATGTCGGGAAAATAATTTAAAAACAAATACTGATTTGTTAAAAGTAGTCAAATAATGTGAACCAAAAATTGGATGATTATTAGGGGTGTGCGAATATTCGAAAACTTCGAATATTCGGCATCGAATGGAATCGAATTATTCGATTCGATTATCAAACCGAATATTCGATTTTTTTCGAATATTCGATTTTGGTTCGAATACTCGATTTTTGTTCGAATATTCGATTTTGGTTCGAATATTCGATGTTTTTCGAATATTCGATTTTTGTTCGAATATTCGATTTTGGTTCGAATATTCGATTTTGGTTCGAATATTCGATTTTTGTTCGAATATTCGATTTCTGTTCGAATATTCGATTTTTTTTCGAATATTCGATTTTTTTTCGAATATTTGTTTTATTTTCGAATATTCGAGTTTCTAATTGAGTATATTCTATGATCTCATGTAATCGAATTTCTAATCAGTTATTTTATGCGGTTTTGAATAATCGAAGGTCGAAACAAACGTACGATGATTTCAAAAAATCGAAATAAAAATCGACTTTTCGATAACACATGTTTTTGGTTAACGCTTTAGGTCGCCGCTCGGAGAAATTTAGAGTTCCCTCTGTCAAACTGCCGAGTGCCGGTGACTAGCCAATCAGCTTTTTTATTACGCAATACTCTAAACGGAATAGACCAGAGTAAAATCATCAACAAAAAAGTTAAATGTTGTATCAGAAATCCAATGAATAATTGTAATATTAGGGGTTCATCTCACTGTAAAATATTTATAAATTCGATTTTTTCTTGCATTGTCCGATAGTATAGACTGTTACAAGCATGTTTTTACTTTACACATCAATTCTCGTGAGTACTTTGACACCCACACTGATTTTTTTCGTCGAATCTCCAAAGATGGAAAGAATCATAGAAGATGGTTAATCGGATACGGATCTTTATATACACCCCCGCTCAAAAGTTTGGATACACATGTCGATATTTCTTGTCGCAATAAAAATTCCATAACTCCGTAAAAAAAAAAAGATATCCAAATAAAAAAAAAAGCGTTTTGAAGGGAAGGAATTCAGCTTTGTTTTCTTTATTTATAATATTTTTTATGATTTTTTTTTTCGACTTGGTACGAACTTGTGAACGTGACCGTTTTTCGGCGTTTTTTTGACCATCGCCAATTGGGTGCATAACTTGAGGACATTTTTTTTGTCTTTTTTATGTACGGTAAATTCCAAAGGGTTGGCAAACGTTTTATTTTTGTCTCTAAAAAATTTTCGTATGATTTTTTCTCGCCAAGTTATTTCACTTTTGACTAAAAAAGACAATTTTTGTGAGATGCAACGTAATTCAAAAACTATAAAGTTTTAGAGAAAATGTCAAGGATAAAAAAAGTAGCGTAGGTACACGTGGAATCGCCTGGAATTATTTCAGAATTTTTTTATGAATTTTTTTAAATTATTTTCGCTCGAAACTGTGACAATGACGTCCCAGCGAAAAATGTATCTGATTGAAATTTTCGTTTTTCGTGGTACAATAAAAATCTGAAAAAATCCAGCGACATTTGGCATGCTATGAACAACAATTATCAATAATAATATTGTCCAAAAGTTATTAATAAATTTATTAAACAATTTCTTTAACAATTTCCTAATGACTTCTGGGCAATATTATTATTAATGAACAATAAACAATAATTATTATTGATCATTGTTGTTCATAGCATGCAAAATGTTGCAGAATTTTTCCAGATTTTTTTTCAAAGTTTTTAAAACATTTTTCTATAATTCGTCGAGGTGCTTTATTAAAAAATTTATCGTGAACCCTAATACAAACCCAAACCAAGTCAAAATAATTTGGACATTTCACCTGTTTGTATTAAGTAGGGTTCGCGACAAATTAAAAAAAAAACACCTCGACGAATCATAGAAAAATGTTTAAAAAACTTTGAAAAATAATCTGAAAAAATTCTGCAAACATTTTGCATGCTATGAACAACAATGATCAATAATAATTATTGTTTATTGTTCATCAATAATAATATTGCCCAAAAGTCATTAGGTCATACCAGGTCGAAAAAAAATCATAAAAAATATTTAAAAGAAGGAAAACAAAGCTGAATTTCTTCCTTTTAAAACGTTTTTTTTTTAAATTTACATATCTTTTTTTTGCGGAGTTATGGAACTTTTAGTGTGACAAGAAATATCGACAGGCATATCCAAACTTTTGAGCGGGGGTGTAAATCAATATTCAAATACAAATACTTGAAAGGAGATTTTCTGTCACGATCGGTGATCTCAAATAGTCGTAAATGTATCGAATATTCGAAAAATCATCGAATATTCGAAAATGTATCGAATATTCGAAAATTCATCGAATATTCGAAAATGTATCGAATATTCGAATGCATCGAATATTCGATTCGATTCGATTCGATCACTATTCGCACACCCCTAATATATATATATATATATCGGTAGATGTTTGACGGATTTTATTTGGGAATTTTACAAATGCCGTCAACAAGATCAACGACAACAGTCGCGAATTCAGTGCTTAATAAATATCCAGAAGAGAGATAAAGAAAATTAGCAGAAGACCCGATTGAAAATCCCAATAAAAGACAAGAGACGTCTGGAGACGATAATAATACAATTGACCAAACAAAAGGACCTTCCCTCTCAGGATTATCGAAATCTCTTTCCGTCCTCAATATAGAAGATCACCCAGAATCAAACTCGTCGTGGTCTCGAAAATCAAGTTCACAGAGGTCAAAAAGTAGTAGCGAATCTTCACTAGATAAAATCTCAACCTCGAAGGAATCTCACGAGGTTTCAAAAGAGCCACCAGAGTCTTCGGAAACTGAGGTTCACAAAACTCCCCGCGAGCAAGAGGAAAACGATTTTAGTAACATCGTCCTCCATTCTGGGAACTCCATTGAAGAGTTTGGAGAGTTTGAAGAATTGGAAGAAATTAATAGTGACGTTTTATTAAATTTTGAAACAAACGAACATAGTTGTCGCGATCTTTTGCCCAACGTGATTACAATAACCCCTAATCCAACAGGGAAAACGCCTGATTTGCCAGTGATACCGACAGACCCTCATTGTGAAACAGCGAAAGAATTACCCATCGTGTGTGAAAAGAGTATTATCGAATTCAACGAATCGGAAAATTCCCCTGTTACAAACTCAAGAATATTTCAAACGCCTTTGAGGACTAAACAGTGTCTAACATCGATTTTGAACACCCCGAGATTTCGCGAAATTTCTCCGTCAACAACACTTTGGAAAACTCCCACGGATACTCTTGTAAATCAGTCATTTACTTTTTATTCTTGTAGAGAAGAAAAAACATTAGCGCCTCGCAAACCGTGGAATTTCCTCGAACTTTTCTCGCGAAAGAAAGTAATCGACCCCGTAAAGATTATCGATAAACAAAAAACACCTGCACTATCCTTACATACAAGCAACACAAATAGGAAAAGGGCAGAATCAACGCCCCTGATAACAAAATATTCCGAATCATACAATACGAAAAATTCCGTTTTGGGAAAGGAATCTGTTGAGAGAGGCGCGAGCCGCGATACCGGTCACGTTAGGGAATTCAACAGGGACCAGGAGGGGATACGAAGCTCAGGCGACAGAGGGAACGATCGAGATAAAGACATGGATAGAGAGGATAAACCCAACGGGAATAATAGTTCAAATTTTCTGGAACCCGAAAATCAAAAACCGAAGGAAATAAATACCCCAAAAATGGCAAGTAGTTATCAATTAGTATCTCTAAAGGATGCCCTTGCCGTAGTTCCAGAAACGATAATACCAGAGTCTCTTTGGGCATGTTCATTCAAGGTTGTGAGGAGGCTCTCGGGATGCTCGAACCAGAGAGCGAAAAATACCTCGTAAAAGCAGTTAGAGTAAAAATCAAGGGAGAACCCCGACGAACCATACACCTTCAAACGTTTGAAACTATGAAACGATTGTACGAATTTTTAAAAATGATCTATTCCCCGGCCCGAAACATGCATCAATTACAGGGCGAATTAAGGATGATTGATCAAAAACCGGATGAAACAGTGATAGCTTACGCGAATCGAGTACGGGATTTAGGGATCCAAATAATTGACGCTTATGAGACCGAAAAAGATATGGCCGCGGACGACGTTTTTAAAGCTAGCATCGAAGAAGGGGTACTCTCATGTTTTTTGCAAGGATTAAAACCAGAAATTGAAAAGAGAATGGGTTTCACGGAAGACGTCGAAGATGCAGCGCAAAAGGCTATTAAAATCGAGAATCAATTAATCGCCCAAGCGGCGCTACGTAAGGTCAGGGAAGAGCCCACCGAGATTAGACACTCGAAATTTGAGAATAAAAGAACAATAAATGTCGTTAACAGTGAAACTATAATTTGCCAAAGTTGCGGGAAGAATGGGCATGTAGCAGGAAACTGTGAATTAAATAAAATTCGTAACGATGGAAATCTCGAAAGAGATGAAGAGCACAAAAATGTACCCATATGTCAGTTTTGTGGGAAAACCGGACATACCGTAGAAAAATGTTTTAGAAAACAGGCTCAACAAGGTAACGGTAATCCAACAAATTTTCCTGCACCCACTATGACGCTCTGCCAGCTTTGCAATAAACGCGGCCACACGGCCGAACGCTGTTTTCAGCATTTTCCCCCTCTAGTAAAGGATGAGGGGAACACAAATGTCATGTGTCAATTGTGCAAGGGGCCAAATCATACGGCCCTTAATTGCCCTCAGTTGCCAAAAAATCCTCACATTCCCAAATTATTAAACATTGGGCAGGTGCCTCAAACTCTCAAATATCAAACATCACAGACCATGAGATGTCAAATCTGCAAGAGGGAAGGGCATGGAGCCGATAGATGTTTTTTCAGAGACAATTCGCTCCGAGCTAATAATCAAAACTCTTCAACTCTTCCAAAAACATATAGCGCAGCCGTGAGCAATCGACAAAATCAGGAAAAATTATGTTACTACTGCAAAAACCCTGGCCATTTTGCCCGCGAGTGCCAGATAAAAATGAGTAACGAACAGGGATTCGAAGATTTAAAGGGAAACGCGAGCGGTCTCCCGCCACAGGGTGCATCGCAGGAGGCCCCACGGAACGCGCACCCAATACGGACTATTACTATAGTAGGGAGAAGCCCGCACTTAGAGCAATAAAAATATACACTATCCATCTAGAGAGAGAGCGTTCTGTTCCCACGGTAATGATGAGTGCAAGAGAGTTAAAAAACCCAATCACTCTCATGATCGATACTGGAGCAGGACCAAATTTGCTAAAATTTAATTGCATAAATAAACCCGAGTTAATAAATCGGGGAGAAATTTCGCAGTTAAATGGTATTACCAGTCTATCAATTTACACAATTGGTTACGTTACAATAGAAGCTTTTGGACGCTTTACTACATTCCATATAGTAACGGACGATTTTCCCATCAAAGAGGGCGGAATTCTTGGTTCAGAATATCTAGATGGAAATCGTGTAAAAATTGATTATGAAAAGCGTCAATTAGAAATGCAAGGAATTGAAACTCCTTTTGCCTCGCCCGAAACAATTTCGATTCCTAAAGAATCGACTAAATTATGTTTCATTCGAATAAAAAACTTGGGAATTAGAGAGGGATACTTACCACCTTTAGATGGTGGAAAAGGACTATTGATACAAAGTGAATTTTTGAGAAATGACAATGGAAAAGCTTACATATATATCACCAATGTAAATCCTTACCCTGTACAGGTGCATGTACCGGTGTTGGAATTAAAAAATGAAACCAAGTTTGCGACCTGGAAGAATTTTCAAGCTGTAAATTTACCAGATAAGGGTCTAATTGAAAAAGGGGATCTCATCAAAGAATTGGATGAAATAAAAGAAACATGCTGTGTGGAAAAATTGTATGAAACAAAGGATAAAAAAGATGAAAATAGATTTGGGGAAAAATACGGAAGAAAATACGGAGAACGATAACACGAATTTAAATAAAAATACGAAGAACGATAGAATGGATTCAAATAAAAATACGGAGAACGATAAAATGGATTCAAATAAAAATACGGAGACCGATAAAATGGATTCAAATGAAAATACGGAAAACAATAAAATGGATTCAAATAAAAATACGGAAAACGATAAAGTCTTGAGTAAAAATTCGGGAAAAATCAAGTTAAACACGAGGAAAAATACAGAGGAAGAAAAATGTAATGAGGAAAGGAAATTTAATGTTTATTCTTTTTTAAACGCACGGGAAAAGATTTGCAAAGGTGACTCTTCCAATCTTTCTTTGATAGGAAATTGTTCAGAGTTTATTAGTGCAGAAAACTATCCCGATGTAGGGCCAACGAGAGTGGCTGTACCTGCAAGAGACAGGAAAGGCCCCGTTGGAGAGATGCCTAACACATTGGGAGTGAATAGATCCTGCAGGGATAGCTCTGTGCATGGTGTCGGTCTTTGTCACGCTTCTGCAAATTTAGGCTCTTCGGAGGAACTAGATCCGGATGACGGGGCAAAGATTAAATTTCGAGTCGACTCAATTAATTATTCTATAAATGGCCAAAATTTATTTAATAAAAACAAAGGAATAAAAACAGGGACTGATCACCCTCGTTTAAATTCACGGAAAACACTTTATTTGGACAATCCTCGCGTTTCTTTTTCGAAACATTGTCCAGTATCAATTGATGCACCATTTAGCTCCGATTTTAGTGATACAAGAGAAGTATCGGAAAATGGAACGTCGGAATTTAAAGAAGATATAAAAACGGAAGAAATAGATTTCATCGGAAAAATTGATTGTTTGGACCCCGAGGGGCAAGCACGCGGTACTGCAGACCAAATGGTTGTAAATAACGGGCTTAAGAGTGTCAATTTAAATTCAGAAATAATTTTTAGTTCCGGATTAAAAAAACGAGATCATAGACCCTTATCAGAATTTTCACCAGATAAAGACGCAAATGTTGGATTCAATCGATTAGAGGAGAAATGCACCCAAGACTCTCCGAAAAATTCAATTTCTAAGAAAAAATTTCACAAACGAAAATCTTTTGAGATATTAAATTACGACTTGGTAAAATGTCTCGGTACGTACAAAATTTCACGAGACTTACCAAGTTTTCCATGCAAAAGCTATTGTCATTTAATCAAGGATTCACACATTGAGGAACGACTTAATAAAATCAAAGAAGTCCTAAGATTAGATAGTATAAATCCTGAGGAAAAACAAAGCATTGAAACCGTTCTGAGAGTAAGTACGGGATTATATCATTTGCCTAGAGAACCGCTCAGCTGCACGACCGTCTTACAGCATAGGATACCCACCACCGACGATTTACCCATCAACACTCGTGGTTATCGTTGGCCTGAGGTGACAAAAGATGAAATAAGTCGACAAATGGAAGAAATGTTGACCAATGGCATAATAATACCATCAGTGTCCCCGTATAATTGTCCTGTATGGGTCGTGCCTAAAAAGGCCGATTCCAAGGGAAATAAACGATGGCGTGTCGTATTTGACTATCGTTCTCTGAATGAAAAAACAATAGCAGATGCATATCCCATTCCTAATATTATCGAGATATTAGATCAATTAGGGGGTGCACAATATTTTTCAGTATTCGATCTAGCATCCGGTTTCCATCAGATAGAAGTCAGTCCGGAGGACCGTCATAAAACTGCATTTACCACACCTCGAGGGCATTTCGAGTTCGTAAGAATGCCTTTCGGCCTACGCAATGCTCCCCCCCACCTTCCAACGCGCCATGGATCTTACGCTCGGGGGTATACTGGGAAAAGGCGTTTTTGTGTACCTTGACGATATAGTAATATATGCCAAAAATCTTGAAGACCACGGTAAAATTTACAGAGAATTAATAAAACGTTTAGAAGCCGCAAATCTAAAATTACAACCCGATAAATGCGAATTTCTTAAACACGAAGTAGCATATCTCGGTGATATAATAGGGAAAGACGGAGTTAAGCCTGATCCAAAAAAATTAGAAGCTGTCAGAGAATATCCAAAACTCAAGAATATTAAAAATATTCGACAATTTTTGGGACTAACGGGTTATTACAGGAGATTTATCCAAGGTTACGCGAAAATCACAAAACCCTTAACATTGTTACTTAGGAAAGAAACGGAATTTAATTGGCAATCAGAACAGCAAGAAGCGTTTGAGATACTAAAAAACAAATTATGTACAGCCCCCGTGCTTAAATATCTAGATTTTTCCAAACCCTTCATTCTAACCTCCGACGCATCGGGCGTCGCGATTGGAGGAATCTTATCTCAGGGAGTAATTAATCATGACCACCCTTGCGCTTATGCATCAAGAGCTCTGAATTAAGCGGAGGAAAATTATGATACAAATTAAAAAGAGCCCTTGGCCATAGTATACTGCGTACTACATTACCGCCCCTATCTGTACGGGCGACGCTTCACTATAGTAACCGATCATAAACCCCTGATGTGGTTCCAACGAGCCACGGACGGCAACGCAAGAGTTCTAAGATGGCGGTTAAAGCTCACCAAGTATGAATATGACGTAGTATACAAGGCAGGTAAAACCAACGTTAACGCCGATGCCTTATCAAGAAACCCGGTGGAAAATTCTATTATTTCCGACGACATAATGATAATACGAGCAAATCCAGAAACTGGGAAAAGGGAAAAACCCAAACATGCGCTAACGGAAGCAGATATTTTGACACTATTAGAAGAAGACTCTGAAAAAGACGAGGCGGAAAGGGACGAGTTAAATGAATTAATCCCACTCGAAAATAACGAGCAATACAGCTGGTATCGCGAATACGGAGGAAATATTGAAACAAATGAAATAAATGACGGAGAAAGTGATTCTTGTAAGGAGCAAGAAGTTGAGAATTTAGAACGAGAAGACGAGAATTTGGAAAGTTTTCATCTCGTTTATACACTCGAAGAAGAGAGCGAGTGCGAACGATCTTATTCTGAAAATACAAGCGTAGAATTCCCGCAGCGAGGCATCTCGTCGGAAACCAGTTTCAAAAATTGTATCGACCATTCCGAAAAAGGAAATACAGAGGAAAATAGATCGGGAAATGCACCCCTGGAAAGGCAGATGGGAACTCATCTCGAGAAGATAGGAGAGGACGACGAGAATTCTTTAGAAACAGAAAATCTCGTAGATTCTCCAGGCTCCGGGAATTACATAAAAAACTTTTTCAAAGGTAGCACGGAAAATGCAACCGCTAAAGAAATCAGTTCCGTAGACCACTTTGAAAACGAGGCTAAAAGAAGTTTGTACGGAAAAGAAAGTCGTGAAAATCCGCAGCGCATCGCACGTAGAAGCGTTAACGGCGACGAGCGAAAACCAGTCGGGAAAAATGGTCCATCCCCGAGCCGGGGAAAAGATGGCTCCGACAACGAAACGTGGGACTCCGACGACAAGGATCCAATAGGCCCCATGCAGGGGAAGAAAAAGAGGCTGCGGCGCCGACGAATAAAACCCGTGGAAAGTGACTCTGACACTCCAGACGATCTCGAAGAAAATGAAACCGAGCACACGGAGAGCGACGAATGCCCTCTCCCCTTAACTCAACACGTGGATCCTCTACCTGGGCATGACGCCACACCCTGCTCCAACATCAAGCAGTCCCGAGATTTATTGCACACTCGAAAAGACAATTTGACCTATTTTGTCTCGGTTGAGGGTCAACCTTTGGACGTAGGGGCCACCTTACTAAAGGAAAATGATAATTATCTACCGAATAAAAAATTAAAATTGAACCAAGCACAGACTATAAAAAAGGGAACGAAATTCTATATAGCATTGCCTATCTCTGAAAATAACAAAGAAAGCCCCACGATAATACTCGAAAATATTAAACAAACTTTAGCGTCTTGTAAAAATTTGATTGAAAAATTGAACTTAGCAGCAATCAGTATTGCAAAATCACAATACATATGTAATATTTCGTGGGAAGACATTTTGGATCAATTGAAGAACATACTAGCATCTGGTGATTTAAAAATAATCATTTGTAACGGGCTTGTACGTCAACCCTCCTCGGATTTACAAAATGAAATTATTCAAGAAATGCACAGTTCACCTATCGGCGGACATAGAGGAGTGAGTAAAACGTACAATAGAATCAGACATAATTATTATTCGAAAAATTTAAAATCGGACGTACAACAATATATACAACGTTGCTTGCAATGCCAGTTGAAGAAATTAGTCCGAGTGAAAACAAAACAACCAATGATGATTACTGACACTCCTGCCACAGCTTTTGATAAGATAGCAATGGATATCGTGGGCCCAATGGTAAAAACTCAGAAAAATAACGAATATATATTAACCATATAAGATCAACTGACTAAATTTTCTATGGCAATTCCCATACCCAATTCCACCGCAGTACCGATCGCAGAAGCATTCGTAAAAAGATTTATTTGCAATTTTGAGGCACCGAAAGCTGTTTTAACCGATCAAGGTAGTAATTTCTTGAGCGATTTCTGCAAATTGCAAAACTATTTAAAATTCGCAAGTTAAAAACTACGGCCTTCCACCTGCAATCCAACGGGTCATTAGAAATATCGCATCACGCACTTGGCGAATATTTAAAACATTACACTTGCAAGGAACACAACTGGGACGAATGGATCGAATTAGCAATATTTAATTACAATACGAACGTGCATGAGGGAACCAAACATACTCCTTACGAAATGGTATTTGGGAAAATTGCTAGAACCCCCTCGAACCTACCCCTCGGTGATGCAGACAAAATAGCCACGTACGACGGGTATTTAATTACCCTCATTACCCAAATTCACGAAATACAACAAAACGGCCGCGACAATTTGATCAAAGCTAAAGAAAAAGCAAAAATTATCCATGATAAAAAAATTAATCCAATCCAATTTAAGGTTGGCGAACCAGTGTTTTTGCTTAAAGGGCCGAAACCCGGAAAATTAGCAGATCAATACACTGAACCACATGAAATAACAGAAATTTTACCTAATGGTAACATCAGAATAAGAATAAAGAAGAACACAAATGTAGTGCACCCTAATCGCTTGCGGAAATCGCACATTCCCATACCAATAGGAAAAGAGTAAGAGAGAACTTCTCTCTCTCTTAAACATACACTACTTCGTCCTTTACTGCAGTATTCAAAGAAAAAAAAACCCTTACGTGAAAATCATATTTCAGCAATTAACAAAATAAGGATCAACCATTAAGAAGCTTAATCTTTAAAATAACAATCATATAGAGCGTGTCTAAAATAAAAAAAAAACAAAAAAAAACACAAGATAAAAAAGGAAGAGAAAGAGGATATGTATGTATCTATACGTGTCAAAGGGATAAAACCTTGCTCATTCAAAATTTAATGGGCTTTAAACAGGATGTCGGAACACGTGATAGGCCCACGTAGCGAGGAAGTAAGATTGGCGAGCTTTAAAAACTGGAAACACCCTGTCATGGATCCGCGAGAATTGGCCGCTGCAGGTTTCTTTTATCTACAATGGGGAGATTCCGTCAGATGTTTCTCGTGCCGCACCACGATAGGCAAATGGAAGGAAGGAGACCGACCAATGGATGAACACCGAAGATGAAACGGAATTTGTAATCTTATACAAAATGTACCCTGTGGTAACGTGCTACTGGATACGGACCCCACGGAAATACCGTTGCCAGAGACAAAAGGAGGAGACGTCTGCGGGGCATACAAGCCCGAACACAGACAAGCTATACCAGTGAAATTGCCAGAATCAGAGAAGGTAGTATCAAAAGCAGTATCGACTCCCGTACAATTTGCTTGGATCCCCGAACATCCCGAGTATCAGGATTACAAGAAAAGATACGAAACTTCTAAAACACAAAACTGGCCAAAAGAATCAATAGTAAAGTTAAAGTATTCGGCGGAGGCAGGATTTTTCTACAACGGTAAGAATGACGGAACGATATGTCACCAGTGCGGGGGGGACTGAGGAATTGGGGAGAAGGGGAAAACGCTTGGTTTCAACATATCTTGTGGTTTCCAAGATGCGAATTTTTATATGAAATGTTTGACGCAATCAGAATAATAAATTATCATGTTCAGTGGCTGCAACTCGAAAAAGCCAATGTCATAAAGCAGACCCACCAACAAGTAACTCCCGTTGGCATGTGCTAAATATGCCGTTTAGAGCCGGACAAAAAAATTTTCCAGCCATGCGGGCACTCCATCACTTGCACCTCATGCATCGAAAGAACCAGCTATTTCCCAATCTGTGGACAAAGGGTCGCCGGTTCGAGTCAAGCTATAAGGGATCAAGAACGTCAGTAGAGTAAAAGAATAAGATAAAGAGAGGCGGAGAGCGCTTTGGGAAAACTCGGTCATGGTTTTTCCGCTTCCTCGCTCGCCCTGTGCTCCTGGTCGAAAGGCTCCATCCGAAAAGGAAGAAAAGAGGGGGAAGCAGTAGGGACTCACACTACAACTGCGACAATTTCACCTCCTCTCTCGTGGAAAACCCTGACCTCAACACTCCAAGAAAATACTAAAAATTTAACAAACAAAAAAAAACCATAAATAAACAATAAGAAGATCTAAGAATAACAATAAATTAACCTGAACCAATCAAGTTCATTAGCAAAAAAAAAACACTATCACAAACCCATCATCACAGAGAGTTATCAATCAATATTTCAATTGCTTGAAAGGAACATGGAACCCCGGAAAGAAGGTAATCCACGAAGAAGCTAGGCCTATACCGACATCCAGTGCCCGAAATACTGCCGCTAACAATAAACGAAGTACTGCCGACAAAACTTGCATCTGGAATTTTCTAACTATCGGATCGAATTATACGTGCCCCCCGATTGGAAATCGTTAAACCATCACTGTCTAGAAGAATAGGTTGGAAGAATGAGAGATAACCCATACGAGGATATAACATTGGGGGGAATGAAATCTCATTGGACACATGAGGCACTGGTACCATATGGACAGAAATACGATTTGATACCCATCCCGGGAAAGAACGGAGTACCCGACGTTGTGGAAGAAGTGCCTTATTTTAACAAGCCCAGGGTTATGTTCTCCAACGGAAAAGATTTGCCCGTCAGAATTCATTGTATCCTTCCGCCTTACATAATGGGAGGAATGGAGTATATATTTTGTTATTAGAAGATCATAATTCCGGAAAAATACAGACAAACAGTGTATATACCCCCAAAATGGAAACTTCTAACGCCCAAAGCACTAAAAAATTGGTGCATCATGCTTGCTGAGAACATGGGAGAGGACATTACGCTGGGAGGAGTGAGATACACCTGGAATGGGAACGACATCATCCCCAAGGGTCAAATAATAAGACTTCAAGAAACAAAGGGGTTCGGAAAATTCGATTACGCCACAGACGAAGAAGAAGAAATGCAGGATGATGATAAACCAACCAGATTCGCGTGTCAGAGAAGGACGGAGAGAACCCCTATCTATTACGACTTCAAAAAACCCAAGAATACCAAAGTCAAAACTCAAAATGAGCGGAAAAACATCTACGAAGAAGCATGCCGTCCCCCCACTCCACATCAACCTCAGCGCGAGACCGACCCACTCGACTCATGCAACCACACACAAGGAAACAAAATGATAAGGACATCCGATCCCCGCGAAATGGTAAATAAAGTGATAGAAGTATTCCACGACAAATTAGGTAAAACTGGAGTCGAGGAACACACAGAGGAGGAAGACGAAACATACGTAATGGGAGAAATAAAATGGACATGGGGATTTGAAAATGCAAACTCCAGTCGAGAACAAAGATCGATCGGAACCCAAATCCCAAATCAATACAGATTGGAACCGGAACATGCACTTGATGTTTCAATTTTTGTATATCAAAAAGCGATAATTGAAAGGAGAAAGAGAAAAGGGCTGGACGGAAGTAAGAAATAATAACAAAATTGTTGTTACCCTTCTACCAACACGTTCTCAATTTTTTTCTTTCCTCCTTTTTCCCTCTCCATCTCTCTCGCTCTCTCCTCTTCTCTCTATAGAAACGAGTATAAAATAGGTGAAGACAAAGGAGAGCTCAACAGTTTACTAATAAAACCGGAGCACAGATTAAAAACATGCATTTAAATTTTTGAAAAAGAAGAAAAGAGAACGGCCTCTAAATTGCAAGTTGAGGCATTATTATTTTTTTTAAGGTTCACAAAGGGAGAGAGATGAAAAAGAGCTCAACAGTTAACTAATAAAACTGGAGCGCAAATTAAAACATGCATTTGATTTTGAAAAAGGAGAAAAAGAGAAAACGGCCTCAACAATTGCCAATTTTATTATTTTGAAAATTTTATAAAAGGAAGAAAGATAGAAAAGAGCTCAACAGGTTACTAATGAACCCGGAGCAAAAATATTAATCTGAGAAGTAAAAGCGGAAAAACATACATATTTCTTGAAGGAAGAACCTGGAAATCATAAAAGTGGCATCTATTTCCTCCTCTATCCCCTCTCCATCATCTTTCCTCCGATTTTCGCACCTTTTTCCTTTTGCGCATCCCCTCTACCTCATGCTTCCTCGCGACACACGAACAAGAACATAACATGTGAACAACAAAATCCCAACGAAGACGAATAAAAAACGAGAAAACAACGAGATCTAGAAGCAAGCGAATAAACGCAATGAAGAAAACCAACGAAAAACAACGAAAACAACGATGAAAACACGACAAGGATTTGGAAAAAGAGAGGAGTTCTTCACGAAGAAAAATCATTTTCTCTTTTATTCGTAAAGGAATCTTCAAATAAAAGGAAAGAATTTGAAATATAATGATTTATTCAGGAGAGAGGACAACCTCTCTCCTCACCCAAACTCTAACCCTCAATACAATAATTCCATTAGGGAAAATAATATTGACAAAAATTAGAAAAAAATCGGAAATTGATAAAAAAAAAAGGAGAGTAAAAAAAAACCCAAAAAGGAAAAAACCGCCACCCTTTTTTTTACAGGGGTAATCGTCGTCCCAACACTCCGCGCTTTGCCAGGGGTGAAGGTCCGGGCGCGGTACGGCAATAGCGCCCAGGGACTCCGCGAGTTCCGCCAGACTCAGGCTCCCGTGGCCAGAGCCTTTGTCCTCCATGGGCATGGGTGACGGGGGAGGCGGATTATAGCCGCCTCCAGCCGGAGCGACGAACCTCGCCGGACGCACGTAAAACGGCACTCTCCTACGGGCCTGGGGATTCCTCCTGGTCCAAACTGCCGGCTGAGGTGACGAGGAGGGCTGATAGGGCCCGCCAAAGACCCTGAGGACGATCCTTGCCGGGGCGGTAAGGGCGTCGCGCCTGTCACGGGCCCGAAGGATTCTCCGAGCCCTGACAACGGCTCCCGGAGAATTGTCGTCCCCGACGAGTTCATGGATCCGGGGATCCACGTTCACCCACTCGAAATTGCGGGGGTATATCCCCTCGGGTATGACGTCATCTGAAAAACAAAACCTACTCGTAATTATTAACAATAATAGCAATAATAATATAATAATAATGGTAATAAACAATGAAAAAAAATTACCAAACGCGGAGTTATCGGAATCGCACGATTCCGGGGCGTAAGCCCTCCGGGGGCTAGAAGAGGCCGACGAATTCGGAGACGCAGGGGAATCCGGAATGTGATCTGGAAAAAACGAATAAGAAAAAAAAACCATGATTAAAATAAACAAATAAATAAATAATTAAATAAATAAATATAATAGAATAAAAAAAAACTTACTAAAAATCGGGATGTCGGAGTTGGGCAATTCTGGGGTAAAGGTCCTTCTCCAAGGGACCGGGGAAGCAGGAGACCCGACGGAGTCCGGAGAGTCTGGAGAGTCCGCAATAACAGCTGTAAAATAAACATTTATTAATGAAAAAATATATATATTAAATAAACAATTCAAAAAAAAACCAAAAAGCATAAGAGTGAAAATACGAAGACTGGCTTTCCATAGTTGATATGCACTGTTCGTTCGTGTCGTTGAGAAAAATCAAGACTGGTAACGAAAAGTGCGCGACACGCGTTTTCAAAACCCTTCAGGGCCTCAAAGCCCCACTTCGGTCACCCCAGACTCACCCCGTTTCCCAACAAGAGCAAGTGAGAAAAGATATAGGGTTTGACCGGGGTTAAAACTTTCCGCCAATTTCTAGGAAAGAGACCCCCTTTTCCGACTTACCTTCCCTCCTTCCACAACAATTTTCCATTTTTACCCCCGGCTGCTTAAAAAATGTCCCCGCCCAAGCAAAACCATGTAGGAATTATTTTTCCTCTCAGTTACAAAATTATAAAGTTTAGATAAATAACACCCTAAGCAACAAAAACTCAAAGTTTAAACTAAAGAAAATTTGAACAGTAAATACCCTATAAACACTAATGAAAAAGAGGTGAGAAAATCGGGCTTGTATAAGCAAAGATACTCCTTTGAACGAAGAACGACAGAAGCTAACAGCAAAATGAAAAAAAAATGCCTGCAGAATGGAAAAATAAAGAGGAAAAAAATTTTCGAACTTATTCTTACCAATTTTGTTTTACCAAAAACTAATAAGGAAACAATCTTATCTACTACTCTGAACGAATGTAACATTTTAGTACAATATCTCGCAAATAATCGAAACTAGAAGACGCTAATTTCCTAATTATTACCCAAAGGAAGGAAGATATCCCAATTATATAAATTTTCAACCCCACGCGATTTTTGCCAGACTCAACGATCACTTTCAATAATGATATAGTCTCATGCAAAATTTCTATACGATATTCCAAAATCGCACAAGTAAAGCACTTACACTAGTTTTCGGAAAAGAATGGATATAGAACTAATAAAATTTGAATCTTTTGATCGATTTACCGGAATAAGGAGAGCTTAATAACTATACCGAACTAGAACAAAGTCCAAAAACAATATTTTGGAAATAGCGGAAGTAAGAGCGTTTACGCCCTTGCTAGAAGTGAATTTTTTTCCCTCCTCGTCTCCCCTTTTCATTCTCTCTTCCCTCCCTGTAATATGATACCCCGGCGTTTGGGGATGTTTCGGACCATCGCTATAAAGGTGTCAATTTTTTTCCCCTTTTTTTAATATTTTTCTATAAAAAAAGGGGAAAGGAAAGGCCTTGGAAAAATGGTTTCCGCGCACTAAAAGAGTGAAAGCGCGGTCTAGGAACACGAAAAAGCGATTTCCGGCGAAAATTCACATTCATAGCTATAGTCCTTCACGACATACACTTTATAACTACTCGCTCTTACAACTACAGACGGCCGATAATTTTTATTTTTTATTTTAGGGACGGTTGCACTCCACGGACGGTCACTTTAACAAGTCTCGACTTTTCTTTTTCTCGCTTCAGAAAGCTTCACGATTGTACATATACGAGTATATGTATATATATATGTATATATGTAGGATGTATGTGTTTAAGAGTTACTCATTCCTTGTAAATAAATAAAATTGCAGGAGAATGAGGAATCGATACTCATTGACTTTGATGATCCTGTATCTACTATCGAAATCGAACACCTGTTCGGGATTGATTGGATTTGACTGTGGAGGGGTGACTACTAACATCACCACCCTTTCACTACTGGAGGTAGGAGAATGTGACCTCCCTCAAGCGGAAGTAAATGTTACACAGGTTTACATTCAATTGATCCAATTAAATCAATTTTCTTCAATCAAAGTAACTCAATGTAAAGTTGAAATTTTTCGTTTCATGAAAAAGTGTGGAATGTTTTCACATAATTCCAAGGTATCAAATGGACAGTTGGATTATGTGCAAGACGTCTCTCGTGATACTTGCAAGGATATGTACGGAGGAAAGATAAAAATCGGGAAAACAGAAATTGATGGGCTTAGAGGCAATGAATCAACAAGTAGACCAGTGCTTATTGCAGGAACAGTAAATGGTGGAGGAGCATGTACCGGAGCATCATATTCCGACCCGTATGGTACATGGAGCGATGTGCTGGTACAGGGGACCGTAAAAATAACGATGCAGGATTATACCGCACAGGTCAACACGGAAACGAACAAAATACATTTAAGATCAGGGGTAACGTGTGAATTATCAGCCACACGCTGCATAGACATGGACGGTGGAAACACCTTCTGGGATCCTGTTCCCGAAAACAGCTGTCAACCCGAACAATTCGGAGTTCTTCACGAAGGGAACGCCAATAAACTTATTGACCTCAATTCTCAAGAAAGGCGAACCATCTATTCGTTGGTCGAAGGAGACGTGACTTTCGCCCTTTCCACCAATAAATATATGGCACTATGCGAACATAAGCTTTTTCGCACAGAACACCCAAAATTATTAATAGTAGAAACAACAAGAACGGATGCATTTGTAAAGGCAACTCCAATTTCCGTATCGAATCTCGATATTTTCACGTACGTCAATTCAAAATTTGTGTATGTGGAAAAACACGTTCGAAGCCAAATGCAAGAAATGTATAAAGACATCATGATGCAACAATGTAACCTGGAGCGACAGATGTTATTGAATAATATCGCACACGCTAGGCACATGCCCGACGAATTTGCATACAACCTAATGAAAGAACCCGGTTATATGGGAGTCATGTCCGGTGAAGTGGTGCACATTGTTAAATGCATACCTGTAGACGTGCAAATAAGAGACACGGTCGAATGCTACAACGAGATGCCTGTAGCCAGAGGAAATTTTTCTTTTCATTTAACTCCACGCACACACATATTAATAAAAACGGGCACTCAAGTAACCTGCAATCGCCTTACCCCTCCGATGTACAAAATAGACGGAGAATGGTACGGTCTAGGACCCAAACCATACAACGTATTGACCCCTACAATAATTTTACCCACAACAAAAGCAACATGGAAATATTCAAACATAAATTCTTTAGCATCAAGCGGAATTGATTCACAACGTGATTTAAACGAATTACGAGACCGTATTGTGTTCCCCGCAGAAAAATCCGCTATTCTAAATTCTATAGCTCGAGGGATATCCGGAGCACCCACAATTACGCAAGGCGGAACGATCTTTAATTCATTCGATGAAAAAGCATTCGATGAATTATTGGAATCTAGTTGGGATAAAACCTGGGGAAATTTCATGAAATTTAGTCACATCAGCGCCGGATTCATCGAAATATTAATAATATGTGGGATAATCAAATTAATAATGGATACCGTGGTTCATAGTTATGCCCTGCACACCGTGTACGGCTGGTCGATATAATAAATCGGTGCTATTTGGGATTCTGTAACTCATCTTTCACTGCATTTGAGCAGACGAGCTTTAAGATCTAACTCCGACGATAAAAATGAACGAAAATCGAATAAAAATGACAAGCCAGAACCCCCCAAACCCCCGACATACGTAAAACTACAGCAAGATGACTGGGATCTCTCCTTTCCCCCCGACACTTTCACAGGACCATTAGGAAATAATATCGAATCCCCTGGAAATAAAATAAGCACTCTACAAGGTTACCAAGAACCCCAACAACCATATTTTCTGCCAAAAAGCCTTGAAAATTCAAATCAATTCACTGCAACGCTCGAAAGAGGAAATCATTTCCACGGAGGTGCTACAGGACCATCTAAAAACATACAAGCCCCTCAAGCACCAGATTTGGAGAATAAAAACCTTGAAAATACTCAGGATGTTTCAGCCATCTATCAGGGCCCCAAAATATTTCGCTTTTAAAATGATTTCGCCGGGGATACACACGAACCCCCGCATTACAAGAGCCCCCGTTTCACAAGTTTCATGCCAAAACGCGTTCAACAATCAGACGCACAACCTATTTATATGGAAATGACAGGTTTTAAACTAACCCCAATAGATAGAACGAACTCTGTTCCGCCAACTCGGCCAAAATCAATGATAGACGTAACCGATGAGAAGGACAAAATTGAAAAGTCTTCACCTCTCTATCCAACTCTCGGTAGAATAAGCGAAGCAAAAAGAAAGGAAGAACCTCAGCCCGAAAAAAGAACCTCCACACTCTTCACATTTGCATCGGGTTCTAACCAAAGCGAATCTAATGTGTAGGAAGGAATTTAAAACACTGATGTTCAGGAAAGGAGGAAAAATCACAATACATACAACCCCCAAAAAATCAGAAAACGCTTGTTCGATCTCACCGCCAATCAATAGTATTGTTTTTTTTTATTGTTTCCCATGATGTCGGGTGATAATTTTTTTGTAAATTTTCTACAAGACTTGGAATATCTGCTAAGCTTGGTGAGTGGTGAGGATCGAGAGGATGTAGGAAAAGCTGTACAACCATCTCCTTGCTCAGGTGCGGTCCTGGGATGACTACTTCACTGTTAATCGACTTCCCATCATGAATAATTATACGACTCTCATCTGGAAATGCAATTTTTTGTACTCTACTCTTGACCAAGTTCTCCCCCTCCCGGAAATGACTTGCAAATTGCAGGAAGAAAAGCGACATTCTCTCATCGCAGATATATTGCTCCAATTATTAATAACAAAAGAGTCTCTCTCTCTTCAGGATGCATTTTTTCGGTTTGTTATGGGAGAGTCCGTCGAAGATGCTGAAATCTCCACCTTGAAAGACATAGATTATTTGTTGGAACATGGTGTCAGAGAGATAGCAGAGATGAAAAACTACCATATTCAAAAAGGCAAATTCTCGGCGGAAATCGTAAGGACACCCACCAACAAACAGATCACCACAGTCCAGGGACAAAGTGCAGGCACAAAGGCCACGCATTTGCGAAGCCCGCATCCTTCTGATACAACGAAGAAGATAAGGCCTCCTAAGATCTTAGAAGACTCACACTCCCCCGAAAAAACAAGTGAGGCCAATCTTCAGATTGAGTATCAATTTCCCTTTCTGAATACTGAAATCCCCACACATTGCTTCTGTAAATGTCTGGACAAAAAATATATGTCAAGTGTGATGTTGGCAGAGTGCCTTGCAGGAGAGGTACAGTTTGTCAGTAATATGCCGACTTACGATGCGACCTTCATTATTTCATCCCTTCCATTGATAAAAGAAGAGCGTCCTACAAGAGAGGGGATAAATTAAATCCTCTAGCTCTTGAGATCGCAAACCAACTGGCAAGAGAAGGATTCATTTCCAATGCTGAAAGAGCAGATGAAGATGCCGTTCTAAAGTCCATGAGAGACATAAAGAATCAGATCGAAATCATACATACCTCTTTACTTTCAAGAGGATCAATGGCAATTCCTCAAGTACAACCTGTAGTATTCCAACCCCCTTCTTCATCAAAAACCAACATTCCTTCGGCACGCCTAGCAAATGTTGATATTCCATGTGCCATTATTATGTAAGTTATATTTTATTGAAGAAAAAAAAAAAATAATAATAATAATATATATATATTCATAACGATACGATTAATAATAATAATGGCAACAATAGTAATAACAAAAAGGGGAAAGAGAGAGAATAAAAGGAAAACAACAACAACAATACAAGGAACAATCTCCCTCGAAGACCCGGAATGAATTCTTTTTAAATATCATTTTTTTTCCTTCCTCCCTTCTATTTACAATACAAACAGATTAGAAATGGGCTAACCTATAGAATAAGGTAAAATAGTAATAATAATAATAATAACAATAATTACGCGTAAAGAAAATAATAATTAGTAAAAATAAGAATAATTTATCATCCTCATAAATTCTTGTTAGTTTTGAAACAACAGATTTCCTGAGAATGAGGCACCAAAATACTTTACTTATGGTGATTCTATGGTTCATCGTGAATATGCACGCCGGAAAGGCACTAATCGGATACGACTGCGGAAAAGTCGAAAACGTCCCGATCATATCACTTTTGGAGGTGGGAACATGTGAGGTACCTCAACCAAAGGTCAATGTCACAGAAACGTATATACAGGTAGTCGGAATTAATCCATTCTCTTATATCAAGGTAATACAATGTCAAGTCGAAATTTTGCGTGTGATAAAACTTTGCGGTATGTTTTCCCACACTATGGGAACAACTAACGGACGATACCAATTTTCACCGAAAATATCAAAGGATGCGTGTTTCGACATGCATTCCCATAAGAAAATAAAAATAGGAGAGACAATAATTCACGAACTGAGAATAAACGAAACTATCAGCCGACCAATAACTATTGTTGGATCGACTGAAGCCGACGGTACTTGTAATGGAACCCTTCATTCTGATCTTCATGGCTCTTGGGAGAGGGCTGTAGTACAGGGAAATGCGAAAATCACGTTGCAAGAATATTTTGCCTCATTTAATGTAGAAACAGAAGAAGTATTCTTACAGACAGGCATAACTCGCGAATTAACTACGGGCCATTATGAAGACGTACAGGGGGAACATAGTTATTGGCTCCCCCTACCCAAAAACACGTGCGAAAAGGGCTCTGTTAGAATCTTATATGCAGGTGAGGCCGAAAGAATGACCAAGATAAGAAACGACGTATCCCTCCGAGCATACACAGTGACGAGAGGAGACATGGCCCTCACGCTCTCCACCGAAAATCGAGTGGAAGAATGTGGATATATGTTTTTTCAAACGGAGCATCCTAAAATCCTCATAATGGAAAGCTCAGAGACTCTCTGGTTCAGTAGGAATATTTCTAATCCCAGTTCAATATCAGACTTATTTACGCACATAAATTCACGATTTATTTATCAAAACAAACAGACAAAAGCTCAATTAAGGAAAATTTACACGGAAATCTTGAAAGAACAATGTAAATTGGAAAGGCGAATGCTACTAAATATCTCATCCACCGCAAGGAACGACCCTGAGGAATTTGCCTACACGATTATGGGAACTGAGGGTTACACTGGTATAGTAATCGGCGAAGTAATCCATATCCTAAAATGTACACCCGTTGAAGCAAAATTTCGGTATACAAATTTATGTTACCACGCGCTTCCTGTAATTGTTAAAAACCGAGAAGACTTTCTAGAACCTCGTACGCATATTTTGACTGAAAACTCATGGCCGACGCATTGCATTATGCAATATCCCCCGATGTTTAAAGTAGATGGAAAATGGCGTACCTATGGGTCCATTGACCCGAAAATTCGCACCCCTAGAATTCTCTCGACTCACTCAATAAAAACATGGGAAAACTTGAATAAAAATATCTTAAAAAACGAGGAGATCTTTCATAACTTCCCACACTTAGAATCACGAGCCTCGCGAGATTTTAACCTAGAATCAAGTAAAACCCAAAGCACACCCGAAACTACGTCGGAAAAATCGATAACGGAAAACACAAACGAATGAGATCTCTAACCAGTACAGAATCGGGAACGGAGGAAATAATTTTCTTTTCCCCTCTCTCTCCTCACTAGGAAAAGAAAATCGGAGAAGGAAAAAATCGAAATAAAGGGGAAATGGAAAGATATATATTTGTAAATATATATATGTATATATATATATCCAAGAAAATCGGGAAAAATAATTTCGAACTTTTCATACAAATGAAATAATAGGAAAAACGTAGGCATAAAATTAGAAATAAAATTCTCTCGTAATAGACAGAGTCCCTTCGTGATAAGGTTACAGTTGGATAAAAATTGAATTGAATCATAACTAATCAACAATTTCTTCTTTCTTAAGGTAAACTAGGATATACCCATATAATTGCGTCTACAGCAGAAATAAACATGACACAATGCAGCCGCGGAAAAGAAACGTTATCGCCCAATGAGTTAAATCTATCGGCACCCACTACTAGGCTAGAGGTATCAAACGATCTCGGAACAGGAAGTCAACTCATCAGAAGAACATGGACCATGAGTAGAGGAAAAAATGAAAAAAAATCCTAATAATAATATACCTATTAGTCTTAAAAATAAAAACAGGAAAAAAAATAGAATCCTTTAAAAAAAAACAAAAAAAAAGCGGAAAAAGTGATATAAATAAATTTTTAGAAAATTTCCATTTTTCATAGTATATATATTGACATTGGCTTAAACTTTTACTCAGAGAGAAAGTAAAAGAAAAACACAAAAAGACAGACAAAAATACTATAATTTTAATTTTAGCCATTGTCTTTAAATATTAACAAAGAAAAAACTTTAACATTTGGTCGCAATTAAACTCCATCAGACATTAATCCACATTTCTTTGCTGAACAGGACTAAAATGCCATAGAGGAAACGATCAAGGAATCATTCGTGTGCCATTTATCTGTCGTTACATTCCAGAAGGAGGAGAATACAACCATGGAGAAATGATAGGAAACCATTTGCGTGCCCTACGCCTGACGTTGCATTTCGATGGGTGTCCCTAGGAGAACGAACCTATGTATCCCACAAGGAAAGCAGAACCAAGCGTGTACAATGGCATGGGAAGTTAACATCAGCGAAACTTTAGTCGTACTCGTGAACGGACCATCTTGGTTGATCGTACGTGATAACAATCCGCATCCACATCTTGAGGGGGACCAAACCCGTCAGAACAACCCACTCGTGGAGCAATACATCGAAGACAACACCATATCAACATCACCGTATCTTCGGGCAATCTATCGTCATCTTTTTTTTTTACATACACTCTAAGTAGTGAAAATGGGCCGGTTCTGACTCAAGATCCCTACCCCGACATTTACCGACCTTTTTTTAGCCCGTGATTCGAGCCACTTAGCCGAGACTCGAACCACTTAGCCGAGACACAAACCGCGTCGTGAGTCACGGGTGGCTTGCGGACGGTGGGTGGCTCGCGGGCGGCGGGTGGCGGGTGGCAGGTGGGTGGTGGGTGGCAGGTGGGCGGTGGGCGGTAGGGGAGGGGGGATTTGGGATTTTTTTCGTTAGCATGTGTTGCCTGTATGTGCGTGTATGTACGTGCATGTGCGTGTGTGCAGGGGTGGGGGGGAGTCTTGGGATTTTCGATTGGATGCCCATGATTTTTTGAAAAAAGCGTTTGATGACGACGTCGTCGATGGCGTTGACCCGCACGCTCTCTATCTCACTCTCTCTCTCTCTCTCTCTCTCTCTCTCTCTCTCTCTCTCTCTCTCTCTCTCTCTCGTTCGCTCGCGCTTTCACGCGCAGAGTGTCGAGTGTCAAATTTATGATGTATACAACTGTACCCCAACATGATCCGCCTTTTTTCGTCGCGACGCATATTATCGACACATAGCTGCATAGACGATCATCGCAATTCACAATTTTCGAGTTTTTTCAAGCAATTCTTCGGCAACGTTATTTCTCTCTCTCTCTCTCTCTCTCTCTTTCTCTTTATCTCTCTGTCCTCTCTTTCACTTGTGCTCCGTATCTCGTACGTCAGTGTAATCTAAGCTATGAGATTGCTAATGATTTAGACTTTTTGTAGTTCAAGCATGATATTTGGGGAAAATGTGAAATCAAATATTTTTGGTGAAAGGCCCATTGATATTCACTATTTTATTTGTTATCAATATCCCTAGATGGCATTCAAATGGAAAAAAGTTTTATCATGATAGATTGATATCTAGATATTTCAAAGCTATGATGATTTAATTATTTCAGCAAAAATTTCTATCGTGTTCTGCCCGCGGGTCCACTGATATTAGTGGTATATACAAATTCTATGGTTGATATAAAAATTGGGAAAACTTGTTTTTTCATGAAGCAATTGGATTTTTAGAAAATTTATTATTTTTTCTCACCAAAGGTCTAAGCATGTTAATGTAATTTTTTGCTTATCTTCTGCGGATAATATAGAAGTTTCCTTTGAAATTAAAATCATGAACAATACAATCTTTTTTTATACTGTCTTTCCAAGTTTTTGAAAATAATTTTCATAACTTCACGTAAGACTCCTATGCGAGCCGCAGAGGATGAGAAAGCATAAGTAATCATCACTTCCAAGGGCCCTCGTTCAGAAAAAAAAATATATATATTGTATTATTCAGAAAAATCTTGGATGTCTTAGCTTATTTTCACGAAATTTCAATGTCGTCGGCACATTATGAGAAAAATCAATTATATTTATATCTTTGGGTCTATGGTCAGAAACAAATATTAAAATTTCTCAAAAATGTGAATTGTTATAATTTTGAGGAGGGTTACTTTTCTCAAATATGAATACATTTTTATGTAATTATAATAACAATAACAATTTCCAAGAACCATAGGCTTACAGATGGGAAAATCGAAATTCTCGTAACGTTGAAACATCCGAATGAATAAGAACACTTTAACTAACAATTTTTGTGCCGCACAATCTGTAGATTACATGGAAATCCGTGAAAAATATACATCATGGAGGAGCCAGCCCACTTATTCGATTTCTTTTTAAAGCTTTTTAAATAACTGCTTAGAGCTTTGCATAAAATTTATGTTACATCCACAGAATATGAGCAAAGTAAGTAATCCTCACATCGACAACTCCAGATAAATATAAAATTAAAACAAAAATCACGGTTATTGTGAGTATAAAAGATCTGATTTTTTCATGATATTGGGAACCTAAGGAGAGGTATAACTTAATTCTGACGTCAGCAATATGGCGACGTAAGTAAATAGCTCGCTCGCGACTCGCATGTGACAGCGGGGTGTAGAGAGAGAGAGAGATTTGTCGTCGATTATTCTCAGCTCATTACAGATTATGCTACTCACTACCGGACGCAAATGCAGTAAACGAGTAAAGCAACTTTTGACCCAAAAAAAAAAAAAAAACCACATTCTGCATCCAAACTCCGAACTCTATATCTATATTATTGTTACGTGGACAATCTCAACAATTTTCAGAATTGATCCTAACAAACCTCGACGTTTCGCATGGTCGACGGGGCTTTGCGCTTCCTACTTAGTCAGTTCTTAGGTTTCGCCACCAGATGAATCTCACTTTGGATCCCCGATACATTATCCGGCATCTCCGTGTCAATCCTTCTCGCAGCATTTGCATATCATCTACAGATTGCGAAAATCATTAATATTAATGAAGGGCTCTCGATCGAAAAATATTTGCTTTCTACGTTTCTTCAAAATCGGAATAAAAACATCCGAAATAATTTCAATTTTTATTGTAGTTAATGTTAACTTTAATTTGCATCATGATAAAACTTTTTATGAATTTTCATATATAATTGGCAGATTATGAAAAATAAGACATCAATATCGGAGAGTTCTCGTTCGGAAAAATATTTCTATTAGTCCCGAAAAGAATTGGCCTTGAGTCTCATCATCGCCAGTATCATAAAACTGAACTATTATTTACATATGGTTTTTTCCGGTGATATAACATCAAGAGGGGATCACTCTCCCGCTTGATATACAAATGATTTTAGAGAGGGTCTGACTTCACGTGATTTCGTGTATAAAATTCAAACAAAAAGCACGGCTGAAAAAGTATAGAGATATTGACACTGATTCACGTAAAAAATCAAATAATGAATTTGAGAAAAACTTTTTTAAACTCATGAATAATTTCAGTTTTCGGCTAGATAATGAAAAACGTTAGGCGACATCGAGATGTTAAGCTTGTGAGGAAATGGGGTAGAGCTTTTTGGTGCAAGGGCTTTAATCGCAAAGGTGACATTTCACAGCTACACGAGCTGAAGTGAAATTTATGAAAACCGACATATGTGAAGTTTGCAATTCTTGACATTTTAAAAATCACCCCTTTTTATGACTTTCGTTATAATTACCCTGAAAAGAAAAAATTTCGATATAGTAAAATAACTTTACACCGATACCGGCAGTCTGAGTATCACATTAGGAGCCCCTCCCCGATATATAGAGCCACGATAGGGACGATTTGCCTCGATTTGATACGTCGGATTATGCACCCGACAATCGCTATGGCATACAATAAGCTAATAAATAAAAATAAATGAATAAAAATCATATAAATATAAGGGTTCACGAAGGATAAGAATAACGGAAAGATAATGGAGGAATTGACGGGTTTGAGAGCCAAACTATACACCCCCCTCCCGCCCCCCCCCCGCCAAGTATATATATATCATAAGGTTTTTGAATAATTTTGATATGTTCTGATAATCATTTTTATACATTGCATTTTCATACATTGCATTTAAAAATAAAAATGAAAATATTTAGAAATCTATAAATTTTGGAAATTGAGAAAAAAATGAGTGTGTGTGTGTGTGTGTGTAAATGTATGTATGTGGATGTGTTTATACTCCTCATTTAGATTCCTCGACGGAGGGCTTTGTAGAGAGTGCACCCCTAGCTGCACTGCAAACCTCAATGCAACAGGGAGAGAGAGAGAGAGAGAATCTGTGTCAAATTTTCAGCATCCTCGTAACTATCAAGTGGTTCGAGTGGTGGTGCTGGTCGTTTGGGTGGTAAAATATATTGCGTTTGAAGATGTATATATTTTTTGAAAATTTCCATCCTTGTTTCTCGGGCTTGGTGTGACATCGAGATTGAATCTTAGCTTCACTTCTATTTTAAAACTCGGAGTGAACGGCCGTACAAAATAAAAAAATCAAAATGAGTACAGTGCGAAACAACAGCGATATAACGGGCATTATTAAATTTCTGATCAAACGTTTTTCCCCACTGAGAGTGGCGTTTTATCCTCAAGAGTGCATACGGGATGTACGTTTGATTAATCGGGCAGCAGCATTGCGTAAACTGCGGAGGATTCTGTATGCTGCGCGAAAAATGGATTTTATAGCAGCGTTTAATCTCGGGTTGCTACATACATTCGATGTACTGGACTCAGCCGTTCGGGTGATCCGATTATTCAATTGGCAAAATGTAAATCGTCTCCGACCAATTATTGATGCACATGGTAAGTGAATTTCAAATTCCTATCTTCCATACATTTATATATTACTTAATTCTGTTGAAGTCGTTCAATATTTTAACAGAGAAAAACAATTTCTGTCACAGCGGAGATGTTTCGTCGCAGACGATCCAATTCGGGGGGAGAAGAAGAAGAAGAAGAAGAAGAAGAGGAGGAGGAGGAGGAGGAGGAAGAAGGAGAAGAAGAGGAAGAGGAAGAAGATGAAGAAAGAGAAGAAGGAGATGAAGAACTAGATGCTGATGATGAAGGGGGAGAAGATGATGATGATGAAGAAGAAGAAGAAGAAGAAGAAGAAGATGATCATGATGATGATGGAGAAGAAGGAGAAGAAGAAGTGCATGATGCACTAAGACCACCAACACCACCACCACCAGCCCAACCACCACCACCACCACCACCACCACCACTACCACCATACGCCGATGGCATCGATTATGAGAGGGCCCGAATAGAATGGGAGCATCGGCAAATCGAGAGAGCTGCCGGAACCGCAAGAAATGTGGATGAAGGTAAAAAGAATATGGGTGGGGTATTAAATTAATGATGCTCATGAGAGATATTAATTTCTATCCATCTTTTTAGGATATGAATCCGGTCAGTCCGATGAGCTGACGTATAGAGCACTATTCGGGGACGATCTCGAAATGTTCCCCGGTATGTTTAGCGGAGAAGAGCTGAATGCTCAAGATGTTAACCTTAGTTTTTACAAACATTAATTAAGAGAATACTTTATAAATATTTATAGCATAATTTTTTTCAATAAAAAAACAAAATATAAATAAAAAATCTTCGATAATGATCATTTCGGAATCCTTCCTATCGCGAAAAAGCGTTCCTTGGGGTGAAAAAAAAAAAACATAAAAACTGTAGATTTCACAAATCAGCTTCATTGGTCCATGTGTTCTGGGTATCATCAAATCTCAACCATTTTACAAAAATGTTATTACCGTGCTTTTGTAGAACTTTTACGAGATCAGATAAATTAAGAGAATACTTTATGAATATTTATAGCATAATTTTTTTCAATAAAAAAACAAAATATAAATAAAAAATCTTCGATTATGATCACTTCAAAATCCTTCCTATCGCAAAAAAGCGTTCCTTGGGGTGAAAAAAATCATAAAAACTGTAAATTTCACAAGTCAGCTTCATTGGTCCATGTGTTGTGGGTATCATCAAATCTCAACCATTTTATAAAAATGTTATTACCATGCTTCTGTAGAACTTTTTTCGAGATCAGATAAATATCTGGATATTCAACTTTCAATAATTCTTGTTCGTAAAATCCACCGACGATGGGCTCGTTCTGATAATCTTCAATATTATACGTCACATGATTGGTATTGTTCACTCAGCTAATGGTAAATATTTCTGTTGTTCAATTTGGGATATAACCCTTCGCGAAAACATTCTTAAACTTGCGTATTCACACTTTGTCGCCAAATTTTTCAATGTGCGATTAAATCAGTGGCAAATTGCTCTATGTTGAGTACATATGAATATTATATTTTTGGATGAGCGATTCAAAATCTGGATTATTTATTCCATAACTGTATAGAAACTCTGCATCGCCAAAACCAAAGTAACTCTGCAACGGGGATATCCATTCTAGTAGCAAATTTCGACTTCCCCTATCTGAACGTAAATGGCGTTATTTACCAGTATCATTGTGTATAAAAATATGTATGAGAAATGACATTATGCTTCCGTTCTTTTTTTATCGAACCGCAAAAAAATAAAATCAAATCAAATAAAATAAAAACAACAGAAACTCTGCAACGTAGATGTCCATTCTAGTAGCAAATTCTGGCGCGTCCCATCTAAACGCAAGTGTCATCATTTACCAGTATTATAGTATATACAAATTCGTATGAGAAATGAAATTATTTCTACTTTTTTTATATAAAAAATGAATAAAAAAAATAAATAAATAATAAAAAATAAAAAATAAAAATGGAAATAAGATAAAAAACAATAAAAACAAAAAACAAAAACAAAAACAAAAAACAACAAAACAAAAGAAACTTTGCAACGGAGATATCTATTCGAGTAGCAAATTTTGACAGTATCATTGTGTATATAAATATGTATGAGAAATGACATTATGCTTACGTTCTTTTTTTATCGAACCGCAAAAAAGTAAAATAAAATCAAATAAAATAAAAACAACAGAAACTCTGCAACGGAGATGTCTATTCTAGTTGCAAATTCTGGCGCGCCCCATCTAAACGCAAGTGTCGTCATTTACCAGTATTATAGTATATACAAATTCGTATGAGGAAGGAAATTATTTCTACTTTTTTTATATAAAAAATAATTAAAAAAATAAAAAATAAATTTAAAAAAAATAAAATAAAATAAAATAAAATAAAATAAAAAACAAAAAAAACAAAAACAAAAAACAACAAAACAAAAGAAACGTTGCAACGGAGATATCTATTCAAAAAAAGTAAAATAAAATCAAATCAAATAAAAACAACAGAAACTCTGCAACGGAGATGTCCATTCTATTTCTCATATATATTTGCATCCACAATAATACTGGTAAGTGACGACAGTTGCGTTCAGATAGGGGGGAGTCAAAATTTCTGTGATTGGTCCAGCATAATAGAATAGATTGATTGATTGATTGTAACATAAAATAAAAAAGTAACCTAATTAAAAAGCGTGCCGTGTGTATTCGTATATATGGGCATAGGAATCGTATGATGTTTATAACATGTGACATGAAA
>OX333077.1:34576617-34699117 GCA_946863875.1 Alloplasta piceator | reverse complement strand
GATGCTCCCATTCTATTCGGGCCCTCTCATAATCGATGCCATCGGCGTATGGTGGTAGTGGTGGTGGTGGTGGTGGTGGTGGTGGTGGTGGTGGTGGTGGTGTTGGTGGTCTTAGTGCATCATGCACTTCTTCTTCTCCTTCTTCTCCATCATCATCATGATCATCTTCTTCTTCTTCTTCTTCTTCTTCTTCATCATCATCATCTTCTCCCCCTTCATCATCAGCATCTTGTTCTTCATCTCCTTCTTCCTCCTCCTCCTCCTCCTCCTCCTCTTCTTCTTCTTCTTCTTCTCCCCCCAAATTGGATCGTCTGCGACGAGACATCTCCGCTGTGACAGAAATTGTTTTTCTCTGTTAAAATATTGAACGACTTCAACAGAATTAAGTAATATATAAATGTATAGAAGATGGGAATTTGAAATTCACTTACCATGTGCATCAATAATTGGTCGGAGACGATTTACATTTTGCCAATTGAATAATCGGATCACCCGAACGGCTGAGTCCAGTACATCGAATGTATGTAGCAACCCGAGATTAAACGCTGCTATAAAATCCATTTTTCGCGCAGCATACAGAATTCTCCGCAGTTTACGCAATGCTGCTGCCCGATTAATCAAACGTACATCCCGTATGCACTCTTGAGGATAAAACGCCACTCTCAGTGGGGAAAAACGTTTGATCAGAAATTTAATAATGCCCGTTATATCGCTGTTGTTTCGCACTGTACTCATTTTAATTTTTTTATTTTGTACGGCCGTTCACTCCGAGTTTTAAAATAGAAGTGAAGCTAAGATTCAATCTCGATGTCACACCAAGCCCGAGAAACAAGGATGGAAATTTTCAAAAAATATATACATCTTCAAACGCAATATATTTTACCACCCAAACGACCAGCACCACCACTCGAACCACTTGATAGTTACGAGGATGCTGAAAATTTGACACAGATTCTCTCTCTCTCTCTCTCCCTGTTGCATTGAGGTTTGCAGTGCAGCTAGGGGTGCACTCTCTACAAAGCCCTTCGTCGAGGAATCTAAATGAGGAGTATAAACACATCCACATACATACATTTACACACACACACACACACACACATTTTTTTCTCAATTTCCAAAATTTATAGATTTCTAAATATTTTTATTTTTATTTTTAAATGCAATGTATGAAAATGCAATGTATAAAAATGATTGTCAGAACATATCAAAATTATTTAAAAAATTTATGATATATATATATACATGGCGGGGGGGGCGGGGGGGTGTATAGTTTGGCTCTCAAACCCGTCAATTCCTCCATTATCTTTCCGTTATTCTTATCCTTCGTGAACCCTTATATTTATATGATTTTTATTCATTTATTTTTATTTATTAGCTTATTGTATGCCATAGCGATTGTCGGGTGCATAATCCGGCGTATCAAATCGAGGCAAATCGTCCCTATCGTGGCTCTATATATCGGGGAGGGGCTCCTAATGTGATACTCAGACTGCCGGTATCGGTGTAAAGTTATTTTACTATATCAAAATTTTTTCTTTTCAGGGTAATTATAACGAAAGTCATAAAAAGGGGTGATTTTTAAAATGTCAAGAATTGCAAACTTCACATATGTCGGTTTTCATAAATTTCACTTCAGCTCGTGTAGCTGTGAAATGTCACCTTTGCGATTAAAGCCCTTGCACCAAAAAGCTCTACCCCATTTCCTCACAAGCTTAACATCTCGATGTCGCCTAACGTTTTTCATTATCTAGCCGAAAACTGAAATTATTCATGAGTTTAAAAAAGTTTTTCTCAAATTCATTATTTGATTTTTTACGTGAATCAGTGTCAATATCTCTATACTTTTTCAGCCGTGCTTTTTGTTTGAATTTTATACACGAAATCACGTGAAGTCAGACCCTCTCTAAAATCATTTGTATATCAAGCGGGAGAGTGATCCCCTCTTGATGTTATATCACCGGAAAAAACCATATGTAAATAATAGTTCAGTTTTATGATACTGGCGATGATGAGACTCAAGGCCAATTCTTTTCGGGACTAATAGAAATATTTTTCCGAACGAGAACTCTCCGATATTGATGTCTTATTTTTCATAATCTGCCAATTATATATGAAAATTCATAAAAAGTTTTATCATTATGCAAATTAAAGTTACCATTAACTACAATAAAAATTGAAATTATTTCGGATGTTTTTATTCTGATTTTGGAGAAAAGTAGAAAGCAAATATTTTTCGATCGAAAGCCCTTCATTAATATTAATGATTTTCGCAATCTGTAGATGATATGCAAATGCTGCGAGAAGGATTGTCACGGAGATGCCGGATAATGTATCGGGGATCCAAAGTTAGATTCATCTGGTGGCGAAACCTAAGAACTGACTAAGTAGGAAGCGCAAAGCCCCGTCGACCATGCGAAACGTCGAGGTTTGTTAGGATCAATTCTGAAAATTGTCGAGATTGTCGACGTAACAATAATATAGATATAGAGTTCGGAGTTTGGATGCAGAATGTGGTTTTTTTTTTTTTTAAGGGTCAAAAGTTGCTTTACTCGTTTACTGCATTTGCGTCCGGTAGTGAGTAGCATAATCTGTAATGAGCTGAGAATAATTGACGACAAATCTCTCTCTCTCTACACCCCGCTGTCACATGCGAGTCGCGAGCGAGCTATTTACTTACGTCGCCATATTGCTGACGTCAGAATTAAGTCATACCTCTCCTTAGGTTCCCAATATCATGAAAAAATCCGATCTTTCATACTCACAATAACCGTGATTTTTGTTTTAATTTTATATTTATCTGGAGTTGTCGATGTGAGGATTACTTACTTTGCTCATATTCTGTGGATGTAACATAAATTTTATGCAAAGCTATAAGCAGTTATTTAAAAAGCTTTAAAAAGAAATCGAATAAGTGGGCTGGCTCCTCCATGATGTATATTTTTCACGGATTTCCATGTAATCTACGGATTGTGAGGAACAAAAATTGTTACTTAAAGTGTTCTTATTCATTCGGATGTTTCAACGTTACGAGAATTTTGATTTTCCTATCTGTAAGCCTATGGTTCTTGGAAATTGTTATTGTTATTATAATTACATAAAAATGTATTCATATTTGAGAAAAGTAACCCTCCTCAAAATTATGAGAATTCACATTTTTGAGAAATTTTAATATTTGTTTCTGACCATAGACCCAAAGATATAAATATAATTGATTTTTTTCATAATGTGCCGACGACATTGAAATTTCGTGAAAATAAGCTAAGACATCCAAGATTTTTCTGAATAATACAATATATATATTTTTTTTTCTGAACGAGGGCCCTTGGAAGTGATGATTACTTATGCTTTCTCATCCTCTGCGGCTCGCATAGGAGTCTTACGTGAAGTTATGAAAATTATTTTTAAAAACTTGGAAAGACAGTATAAAAAAAGATTGTATTGTTCATGATTTTAATTTCAAAGGAAACTTCTATATTATCCGCAGAAGATAAGAAAAAAATTACATTAACATGCTTAGACCTTTGGTGAGAAAAAATAATAAATTTTCTAAAAATCCAATTGCGTCATGAAAAAACAAGTTTTCCCAATTTTTATGTCAACCATAGAATTTGTATATACCACTAATATCAGTGGACCCGCGGGCAGAACACGATAGAAATTTTTGCTGAAATAATTAAATCATCATAGCTTTGAAATATCTAGATATCAATCTATCATGATAAAACTTTTTTCCATTTGAATGTCATCTAGGGATATTGATAACAAATAAAATAGTGAATATCAATGGGCCTTTCACCAAAAATATTTGATTTCACATTTTCCCCAAAAATCATGCTTGAACTACAAAAAGTCTAAATCATTAGCAATCTCATAGCTTAGATTACACTGACGTACGAGATACGGAGCACAAGTGAAAGAGAGGACAGAGAGATAAAGAGAAAGAGAGAGAGAGAGAGAGAGAGAGAAATAACGTTGCCGAAGAATTGCTTGAAAAAACTCGAAAATTGTGAATTGCGATGATCGTCTATGCAGCTATGTGTCGATAATATGCGTCGCGACGAAAAAAGGCAGATCATGTTGGGGTACAGTTGTATACATCATAAATTTGACACTCGACACTCTGCGCGTGAAAGCGCGAGCGAACGAGAGAGAGAGAGAGAGAGAGAGAGAGAGAGAGAGAGAGAGGGAGAGAGAGGGAGAGAGAGAGAGAGAGCGTGCGGGTCAACGCCATCGACGACGTCGTCATCAAACGCTTTTTTCAAAAAATCATGGGCATCTAATCGAAAATCCCAAGACTCCCCCCCCTCCCCCGCACACACGCACATGCACGTACATACACGCACATACACGCAACACATGCTAACGAAAAAAATCCCAAATCCCCCCCCCCTACCGCCCACCACCCACCTGCCACCCACCACCCACCTGCCACCCGCCGCCCGCGAGCCACCCACCGTCCGCAAGCCACTCGTGACTCACGACGTGGTTTGTGTCTCGGCTAAGTGGTTCGAGTCTCGGCTAAGTGGCTCGAATCACGGGCTAAAAAAAGGTCGGTAAATGTCGGGGTAGGGATCTTGAGTCAGAACCGGCCCATTTTCACTACTACTCTAATTCAAACAAGACACGTGCCAAATTGTTACAAGAAAGGAGAGTTACGTCTACGCATAAAGTAAAGCGAAAATTGATTGATATACAAAGACAAGGACGCTAACCACGCAAAATCAGAAACCTGATAAAATCGAGACTCACCGGATAACGAAAAGAAATTATCTATTGAAAGACGAAAAGATTGAATCATATAAGTCTGAATGAGGGAAAAACCACTAAAATCAAAATTCACATATACATATATAATCAACTATTTCACACGAGAAGAAAAGGAAAGATATTCAATCAATAAGAATTTTTCTTGAAAGTTGTTCCTTCGATTATTGGGTTCCCCAATAATCGTTTTAAGGGGGGAGGTGTTACGTCCTGACGTAACGGCCATTGAAATTCATTTCTTCAACGTAATTGCTACCAGGAATAAAGATAAAAACTTGAAGGTCTGTAAAAAGAAGGTTCATCGTTTCCAGGGTTATTCCGTTCAATTCAATGATAAAACAGAAATTCACGTTACCGACCGAAAATCTCTGAAAAGATGGCGATCGGAAAAATCGGGCAGTATGAAAGGAAAATCAGGGACATGGACCCGTACGAAAAGCCACAAGCTCGTAAATACCATCTTGAGAGCGAGGCATCCGACGCCGCCTTCCTAACTCACATACCCTCCACCGGCCTATCGATTCAAGGGATAGATCACTGGATCTACCCTTTACCATTGAAAAGAAAGAATAAAGCATAGAGTATTTCGCTCTGCCGTCAAAACGACGCGAGGCACTGGTTTCACCCTCTCGGAAAAACAAGCTCACAACAGGGGAACGGTCCTCCTTTCTCTTTTCTCAAACAGATATATACGTGTTACCTACAATAGACTCAGTACAAAACGAACGGAATGGCTCTAAATAACGATGAATTTTCCAACCGCATACTAATACGGAATTTAAAAATAAATAATTTACTTTATTGGATAACCAACTTTCAGGATAAATTCGCAATAAAGCGGAGTAGTAAAATGAACAACGGAGTTAAGCAATGATTAAATGAACAATGAAATAGAACAATAATTAAATAAACAGTGACGCAGACCAGGAATTAATTAAACAACGAAACAGAATAATAATCAAATAAACAAAAAATGATTGAATAAATAAATAGAATCAAATAGTGATGTGATAATCAAAAGAAATGGTTGGAAATATATTTATATGTCTTTTAATAACATAGATAATACAAATGGAATTAAAAATGAGATCCAATGAAGTAGGTAGTCAGACGGTTTGAATACAATAAGCATTTGCAAGAGAGAGACCCCTGATAAAACGGAAACAAAACCACTGATCGTCCCCGAAAGGGCAGTAGGCCTCACAAGAATATAAAGGGCAGTAGGCCCCACAAGAATGCAAAGGGCAATAGGAAAATATTTTAAAGGGACTAAGGCGTTTGCGTGAAGCCACCGTTTCATGACTCTCTCTCTCTCTCTCTCTCTCTCTCTCTCTCTCTCTCTCTCTCTTTCTCTCTCTCTCACTTTCGCGTCGCGTGGGCTAACAATCCCAGGCCCTCTTTAAAAATTCCATTGTACAGTTCACGAGGAAACAGGTACAGGATTACGCACACATTTATAGGGACATATATGTATATATATATATATATATATGTGTGTATTGATCTGTGTGCGTATAAGTACAGAAATATGTGCGAAAAAGGTTTCAGGGTAAAAACCCCTCATTCAATAATTACTTTCCCTAAATCAAGAAAAGTCAAACAAATATAAGTCATATGTCGAGCAACTAATCAATAAAAATATATAATTGCAAAATGAAACCTTGCACTGTACTCTGAATTATGAACTCATCCGATAGATAATTTAATGTTAAATCCAATAATCAAATCCGAAGAGAAACAAGTAAAAACTTATATTGTTAAAGAGGAATAATTTAGAAATCGAAATAATATTTTCCTACGTTAAAATCTAAAGGAAAGAAAGAAGCCAAACGCTCAGGGGCAAGACCCAATTACATAAGGCCCCACCCCCCTTTCGACGTTCCACGGGGCTTGCGCGGCGGAACGGGAGACTTGGCTCTAGTCGCTACCCGGAGATCGCTCGAATCTCTCCCCACTCCAACCCCTCATTCTAGCCACCCTCCTTTTTCACCCACCCTGATATTTCACCTATCTCTTCCTTGGAGGAAAAGAAGGCACGAAGGGGACTTGAGATTTCTTTAGTCATGCGCCGTAGTCATCCACCCTCCCCTCTTTTCTAGTCGACTCATACGAGGAGGCTTATGCGACCACACCCAAAAAAAATGCAATATGAAAAACCAAGGACAAAACGATTCAGGTTCAATTTTACCAAGAATGTTTAATCGTTGTCACTTTAGAAATGATCAAATCGTCTAACCATTTATTTATAATAATATGAATTTAAGTTTAACACGCAAAAATATCGCATAAAAACACTTATAAATAATTTAAGATCGCTACTTCATATATTTTATTTTTAAATAAAAATGGCATAATTAAAATAGTTAACAAACAATAGAACGAAAAGAAAGAACAATCAATTTAACAAAACGCATAAAATATTAACTACAAAGGAAAAGAGACTTTATATATGATAGAATAAGCGCGTAAAAATATTTATAATGTTAAAATTATTGTTACTATAAGGAATTAACATTGTCTACGAATTAGGAATGTAAAAAGCGTGGGGCACATGCATATGCCTGTATATGTGTTCAGGGATACCGGCACACGCATAGGACCCACTCAGCGGTCTACGCTAGCGCCCTCTCCGCGCCTCAATCTCTAAGGGAAGCTCGCGAAAGCGGGGAATAGACTTTATAAGGGAAAATGCATCTCCTATCTTGCTCACACCATCCGCACCAAAATCGATCGGGGTGGCGTGGATCGCTGGGTATATAAAGCGCGGAAAAAGCGCTCTCGAGAGACTTCTTCGATTTTTTCCGACCTGGAAACTTCTAAATTTATCGTTCACTCCGAAACCATTCTTGAGTTGAACTTGTGAAATTTTCGACAAAGATGTTCTTGGTTCGGGATTTTTCCGAAACAATTCGCCTTTGGACTTAGAATTTTTCACTTGATTTTTCGAAGGAAGTTTGTTTTTTTTTCTGTTTGGAATTTCAAGCCTTGAATTTCTGAATCGAAATAGAATCGTCTTTTCATTTTTTTTCCTCGAATTTCGAAACGACTCTTTGAATGTCGGAAAAGACTTTGGATCTCGTTTTATTCTATTTCATTTTACTTTGCTTAGTTATTATCTTCTGTTTAATAATTTTTATTTATTTCACTTTGACGACTGCAATCCACGAATTGTTGGAAAAAGTACAAATCGCGCTCATTGTTAAATAAATCGCGAAATTTTAAGACTGATCTCATTGTGCAAACCATTCTTTTATTCTTTCAATAATTTTAAAATAAAAATTGGACCTCAAAAAAATAAAATCTGTGCATCAACATTTTCTTCGATTTCGTCATCTACCTGCCACGCCCTTGAGCACTCGACAATCTCCTCATCGTTTCACGTCCCGATCATCACCGGTTACCAATGGTATCACCCTTCCCATCAGGAGAGCATCTGACCTTGTAAGTGAAGCTCGAAGTATTTTCTAAAATCATTTTCGTGATTGTGCAACGTTTTATCTCCGGAAAATTATACTTCAGTAAACCTTATCTATTCGGACAGAAATTAATTAATTTCAATAAACTTTTGTCGTTTATTGGAGAAGGGCCCAATTTTACTCAAGTGAATCTTTACCTTCGATTATTCTCATGGCGTTAGCGACATAACTCTTTCAACAAAAATTCGATTTTCAATTAATTTATTAAATGACGTGGATCAAGGAAATTTATTTGGGAATATTGACAAAGAATGATACGGCTCGTTTTTCCCCTATTTATTTTATTAATGTGAACCCCGGTATCTATTCGTTCTTACATTCGATTCAGTGCAAAGGTTCGCGAAAGTAATAAACCAGTGACGCGTCATAAGACCACGTAACGAGGTTTATCTGAGTTTTCTTTTCTTCCGGAATTTTATCAAGAATTAAAACAATTAAATAAATTAAATCCAAGGAATTTTCCTTGCCCCAACGATTAAATTAAAAAAAAGTAAGAACCCGCTCTCTCTCTCTCTTTTCCTCTATTATTTGTTTAATTCATTTGATCACAAGATTCAGTGCGGTTGTGTAAATCTGTACTTCATCCGAGGATTCGTGTTCTTTGCTTTATTTTCCCCCCGTGCGAAAACTTGTTTGGGACTAGAGTTGCGTCAGGTTGCACGCTCACCAAGCTTTCGTAGTCCTCCCCTCCGTGCGAAATTTGGTTGGGACAAGAGTTGCGTCAGGTTGCACGCTCACCAAGTATTCGTTTACCCATCCTTGTGCGAAATTTGGTTGGGACAAGGGTTGCGGCAGGTTGCACGCTCACCAAGCTTTCGTAGTCCTCCCCTCCGTGCGAAACTTGGTTGGGACAAGAGTTGCGTCAGGTTGCACGCTCACCAAGTATTCGTTTACCCATCCTTGTGCGGAATTTCGTTGGGACAAGGGTTGCGTCAGGTTGCACGCTCACCAAATATTCGTATTCCTTCTTTTTCCTCGGTGGAGATCTGGTTGGGACTAGAGTTGCGTCAGGTTGCATGCTCATCAGGAAATTCACCCTGGATACTCTTCCCTTAAATTCCATGAGAGTCAACCCCCCCCGTACCGCGCAAAAAGAAAAGAACACGCAGAGCCGGACGAAGGTATCAATTACGTAAACTCGACGCGATATATTCGAATCCGTGGCCAAAAAGGTTAAACTCTGTTCAAAGAGAGAGACTCTAAAACCCAAAATCATTTCCACTGAAATCCTTAAACATCCGGTAATTATTTACAAATTAACGCTGATCGATCTTCCCCCAATCACTCCGTCATTCGATAAAAGTAACGATCAGGATCCCTGTGGCAAAGTTAATAGTAAATTATATCGCAGCGAAAGATCTGAAAACTCAATAGACCTCGACGCGATGAAAAATTAAACAGTGATTCCAAGCCAATTTCCCGAGTAACTTTCCGAGAGGTTAGACTCAGAAACAGGGGCAGACGTGTTCGAGATTGTTTCCAGGAGTAGTACTGAAATTTATTTTCCACGACTAGAGAGTCTTGATCAAATTCAGCACGTTATACGTCGAAAATCATTAATAGTTCGTGAAAACTCCCATTTTTGACGTAACATGTTTGAACATGCCTTTACTCTGCTCTTAAAACCATCAACTGTTTGTCGTAAGAAAACATCTCGCGGTACTGCTTGTACACAGCTTAGTATTAATTTGAAAACATAAGTTTGAAAGGGCTTGTCAGTGTTCGGATTTGTTTTCTTGAATGTATCGCTGTTGAAATTTTGCTGTTAACTGTATACGGATAGAACAATACAAATTTTCATGGTTCTCTAAAACAAATTTTGCGATATGTAACTTTTTATAATTTCGCTCAAGGAACCGAATTTTTTAAGTTTCAAGTTCGCTTTGCTTCTGGCAGAAATTTTTTAAAAAACGAAATCTCAAGAAGGATGCTTCAGTAGACGCGTTTTTTATCGCAAATTTGTTAACACTTCATTGACGGTAATTCAACAATTGCTGATTTCAGTGCCAACGAAATTGTTGACATTCTCATTATTTTAGGGAGATGTCGGGGCAATTATTTACAAGCCGAAAATTTGTATCGATGCGAATATCCTTATCGTCGTCACTTATCGCGACAGACAATCCGAACCCTCGAATTGAGAGCGAGAGCAGGTCAGATAACCCGTCACCGCCAACGTGTCCAAAACGTCAATAATGATTTTGATGGTCCACATGTGGCTCGAAACATGGCTATTTTCGCCATGATAGCAAACGATCCTCATTTGAGTGTTAGATCGATCTCGGAACGACTAGGCGTTCCCAGATATACGGTGCACAGAGTATTGAGAGGTGCGAGATTCCATCCGTACCGCATACAATTCCATCAAGACACGCCTGATCTTGATCCATTGCGAAGAGTAGAATTTTGTCGGTGGGCATTGAGACGCATCGAGCGATTCCCAGACTTTCTTAGGTTCGTTATGTTCAGTGATGAATCGACATTTAACAACCGAGGTCAGGTAAATCGGTGGAATTTCAGATATTGGTCTGATCATAATCCATATTGGGTGAGACAAATCGATCACCAGCACCAGTGGAGTTTGAATGTTTGGTGTGGAATAATTAACGGGCAAATAATAGGTGTCTATTTCTTCGAGGGAACGGTGACGGTGTCCGTTATCTAGATTTTCTGCAAAATGAATTACCTATTTTGCTAGAAGACCTTGATTTAGATACACGTCAACAGATGTGGTTTCAGCGAGACGGTGCACCCGCTCACTGGGCTCGTATTGTTCGGAATCAACTGAACGCAACATTCGGTCGAAGGTGGATTGGTCGAGATGGACCTGTCCATTGGCCTCCAAGGTCACCTGATCTTACCTCTCCCGATTTTTTCTTGTGGGCTTATCTTAAAGACGTTGTCTACCGTCAACCTCCAACAACACGAGAGAATATGCGGGACCGGATAAGAGCTGCCTGCCGTGCAATCCCGAGAGAAGTTCTCTTAAGAACAGTTAATGGTTTTGAGAGGAGAGTTCAGATGTGTTTAAACATGAATGGTGGAATCTTTGAAAATCTTTAGGAAGAATTCAGACAACACTCACAAGAAGGGTTTGGAGTCTAAAAATACTGCGGAAGTGACGAGCCGTAGAGACCTTATCCTTGTGTGTTCCACACACACACACACACACACATACAAAATCACACACACTCTGACAAGGAGGGTGTGGAGTCGAAAAATACTGCGGAAGTGACGAGCCGTGGAGACCTAATCCTTATGAGTGTTCCACACACTCAAACTTACAACATTGCACGCTCACACACTTACAAAATTACACACTCATACAGTCAAATACACTAACAAGGAGAGTTTGGAGTCGAAAAAATACTGCAAAAGTGACGAGACTCTACCTCCTCGACCTCGTGGTTATCCCGGATAATACTAAAATAGTAAAAATTGGTGATCTCTTATGGACTGAATAAAAAAAATGTTCCAACAAAAGTTGTTAGTTTTGACTTGACACATTTTTTGGTGAAAAAATCATGTTTTCATTGTTTAAAAAACCTGTCGGCCATCTTAACACCGCCCCTTCAAACTTTGGACCGAAAAACATTTTTTTTTTAACGGCTTTCTTTGAACCCTAAAAGTTTTATTGCACTCGATTTTTTATCGGAACAGTATTTTTCAAGATCATTCACCCGTAAGATTAAAATGGGACACCCTCTATTATAGGCTATATCAAAAAAATGTTCCCACAAAAGATGTTAGATTTAATCTGAAAAAATTTTTGGTGAAAAAAAAATCATGTTTCTATTTGAAAAAAACATGTTAGCCATCTTAACGCCGCCATTTTGAATTTTGGACCAAAACAAAATATTTTTTTGAACGTCCCCCTCTGAACCCTAAAAGTTTTATCTCACTCAATTTTTGATCGGAGCAATATTTTTCGAAATAAATCAACTGTAAGATTAAAATGGGACACCCGGTATATAAATACAGAAGGGAATTGATAAAATGATAATAATGAAAGAAACAAAAATATATATATATATGTATATACATATATATACAATAATAGTAATAACAAATAATAAATAAATTTACATCTACATATATATAGGTACACTTCCTTTGAGAGAAGTATAACATTAGAAGAATAACGATATGTGAGATTAAAATAATTGAAAAAAAAAATTCAAAACACCATCCTTATTGAACTCTTCTTAGTTTCGATATGGCAGATTTCCTGAAAATGAAGCGCCGAAACGCTCTACTTATGGTGATTCTATGGTTCATCCTGAATATACACGCTGGAAAGGGTCTAATCGGATTCGGCTGCCAAAAAGCTGAAAACGTCATGAGCTTATCGCTTTTGGAGGCGGGCACGTATGAAATGCCTCAACCGAAGGTCAATATCACACAAACTTACATACAGGTAGTCGAAATTAATCAATTTTCTCACGTCAAGATAATACAATGTCACGTTAAAATATTGCGTGTGATAAGAATTTGCGGTATGTTCTCTCACACTATGGATACGCCTAATGGACAATATCAATTTTCACTAAATATATCAAGGGAGGCATGTTTCGACATGCATTCCCATAGAAGAATAAAAATAGGAGACACAGAAATGCACGGGTTAATGATAAATGAAACCATTAACCAACCGATAAGCATGGCCGGATCAATTGAAATCGATGGAACCTGCAACGGAACCTCTTACTCTGATCTTCATGGATCATGGGAAAAGGCCGTAGTGCAAGGAACCGCAAAAATTACATTACAAGAATACTTTGCCTTATTCAACATAGAAACGAAAGAAATACTTTTACGGACAGGAGTAACCCGCGAATTAGCCACAGGGCAATACGAAGATGTAAACCGGGAATATAGTTATTGGCCCCCCATAGTTAAGGGCACATGCGAGAAGGGGTCTGTTGGAATTTTATACGCAGGTGAAGCAGAGAAAATATCCAGTACGGAAGACGATGTAACTCGCCAGGCGTACATGGTAACCAGGGGAGATATGACTTTCGCGCTCCCTACGGAAAATCGAGTAGAAAAATGTGGATATATATTTTCCAAACCAAGCATCCTAAAATTCTTATCATGGAAAGCTCAGAAACTCTTTGGTTCAGTAAAAACAACACCGAACCCAATTCTATAGCAGCCTTATTCTCACACGTGAACTCTCGATGTATTTACTAAAACAAATTAACGAAAATCCAGCAAAAGAAAGTTTGCACAGAAATCCTAAAGGAACAATGTAATTTAGAAAAGCAATTGTTATTAAACATCTTAACCGTTGCAAGAAACGACCCTGATGAATTTGCCTACACAATTATGGGTGAAGGTCACACTGGCATAGCAGCAGGCGAAGTAATTCATATTTTAAAATGTGAACCTGTAAAAGCAGAAGTTCGTTATACGAACCTATGTTATAACGAACTTCCCGTAACTGCTAGAAACCAAGAGCTTTTCCTAAAAGCTCGTACACACATTTTAACAGAAAGTGCATGGGCAATGTATTGCAATGCACGACACCCTCCGATGTTCAGAACAGATGGAAAATGGCGTACTTATGGCTCCATTAATAAACAAGTACACGCTCCCAGAATTATTTCCACCCGTTCGCTAAAATCATGGAGAAAACTCAATAAAAAATATTTTGAGGAACGAGGAAATTTTGCATAGCTCCCAAAACAACGAATCACCAGCTTCACGAGATTTCAGATTAGAGTCAGGTCAAATAGGAAGTACACCCGAAATTACATCGGAAAGGTTAGTCACAAAAAGTCCGAACGAAAAGGATCTTTAAGTAATTTGGAATCAGAAGTTGGGAAAATATTCTCTTCCTCTCTTTTGGAAAAAAAATGCACGAATATCGAAAATGAAAATTAAATTTTTAATACGTAAAATATAAAGGGAAAAGGGTAGAGATAAGAGTATTAAGCAAAATAATAATAAGAAGGAAAACTTTCATATTAAATTAAAATAACCAATAAGTTAAGTCATAAATAAAATATAAAGCATAATTAACATTTTTTTGTATTCCCTAGGTAAACTAGGGCATATCCGCATAATAACCTCCAAGATAAGGTCAACATGTCCCAATGCAGTTGTGGAAGAAAAATGACACCGTTTGACATACTACATCCATCAATACCCGCCATTGCTCCAGAAATATTATGAATCAACACCAACACCGGACAACCATTCAACCCCCGTGCCAGGAACAACGAAGATTTTCTGTTACTGGAAAGTTAAACTATACATTGATATTGCAGAAACAGACATCGTGCTCTTTGTACCTCCGGAATGGCGAACGATTCAAAGACGAAGGTTGGATATATGGATGGAAATATTGAGAGAACATCCGTACGAGGATATAATACTCGGAGGAACGAGATATGAATGGATCATTGACATATTGGTTCCTGAAGGACAGGATTTTGCCAGAGTACCGATACACGAGAGGGATGGATGGCCCAAATTAGAAGAACCGTTGCCATATTGGAACACTCCTCGACAAAGGAAATCAAATGGGGAATATTTACGAATAGCACTAAATCGAAATCCCACATGGGCCACAATGGGATTGGGAAAAGCGGTGTGTTATTGGCCGATGAAATTACCAAAAACCACCGATTCCGACATACAACGTACAGCTCATTCTGGTGAGACCCAATCTCACCAGAATAACGGAAGCTCGAAGAGACCATCTTAAAAGAATGGGCCGAGCGTTTGGCAACGCATCACTACAGATTAATCGGGTTTGGTAGACTATGGTACAAGTGGTACACCGATTGTGTTTTTGGTCCCGTGGAACAATATTTCCATCGGATTGAATTCATAGGACATGGTCGATACCGGGACGTTCAAGTCGAACCTCTCGACCTCCAAGAAACACTTATTTCAAATCCAAACGAAATATCGCGAGAGGATCATACAGGCGAATCAACAACGCTGGAAGAAGAAACAGATTTGCTTTAAGTCTCTCATTGGTCTGTAATCAACCTTTGCAAAATAAAATGTATAAATCTAATCAAACGGAGGAAGGAGGAATCGAACTGGGAAACATAGAACAAGGCGATGATGTCGTCAATACCACTGAGATAAACCCAACCAACGAATCGAGCCAGTCAAGAGAGCAACAGAATACATTTTCTGCCGCGGCAACCAAGGACGAAGAAAGCAATATCAGAATCAAAGAAACTGTTGCTGAAATAGCCACAAGCTTAGACCTAAAGATGGCAGACCTGATAGAGGCAGTTATCGAGAAATGGAGTACGGAATTTGAATCAACGCAACCAACGGAAGAAATGGGAGAAGCAGCACGAAGTCTGGATCCAATCTCGGAACAGGACATCACCTCAGCAGAAAGAATGGTACAGGAATGAAAAAAAGAGGGTTGGAAAATCTCCTACACAAATGCAGGAGGAAAGGGAGTATGAATAAACACGGTCAAATAAATATTTTTAGTCAAAAAAATAAGGGAGCGGAAAATAAGAGCTAAGACCCTTGGAAAAAAAACCGGCACAACAAGAAAAAACAAAAAAACAAAACAAAACAAAATAAAAGAGTGATACCAATTAATCCCAATAAAATTAATTTCCTCCGTTATCATTAAAAACCTAAAAATTAGTTTCCAAGAACGATAAATAAGGAAAAAGGGAATTATAGAAATGAGTTTCAATCAATTTCATCTTATACTTTTACACAAAAAAAAGAGAGTGAAAAAGAAAACGGAAAAAGTATGAAAAAATAAAAACATAAAAAAAGAAGAAAACACAAAAACAAAGAGGAGTAAAATTAATTAAATTTGAGGTCAATTTGTTACATGAACATTAACCCGAATTTTTTTCGCCCACACAAAAATAATATTAAGGAAAGAAAGAAAAACAAGGAAAAGAGACACACGCCCATCGATCATGGAGATAGATCTCTGGATCCAAAAGGCTCTTACCATTAGAAAAGAAAGAATGAGGCAAAGTAGGTTTCGCCCTGCCGGTGGTTTCTCACTCTTGAAAATCAAATATACATAGGGGAATGTTACTCCTTTCCTTTTTCTTTATACATAAATATATGAGCGAACATAGATATACATATACATAGACATATGTTCTTAATAGTTTTAAGAAGCATAAGCAAACGGAACAGCTTTAAAAACGACGGGTTTTTCGATCTCACACAAACACAGACTTTATAATTTATTGAAAAATTTGTTTATAAATAAAAATTGTAAATTAAACAACGAACTTTCAGGCTAAAACACTCAATGAAATTGAAGAACAAAACAAAATAAATAATGGAAATTAATGACAATTGGACAAACAACAAAATTGAATAATAAGTTAAATAAAAAACGAAGTTATTGAGTTATTAACAAAGTTATTAACAGAATAGGAATTAAGGAACAATAAGCATTGATGGAGGTGAAGATCAAGATAACAGCAAAAAACCACTCATCGCCCCAGAAAAGGTAATGACCACGCAAGGGTACAGAAGGGAAGCAAGAAAGATCTTGAAGGGGTCCAATGCAATACGCACTGACTCACCGGGCCTCGAGCCACTCCCCTCTCTCTCTCTCTCTCTCTCTCTCTCTCTCTCTCTCATCTAATCTATAGTAAATCATGATCGCAAATTTCTGATGCACAACGTGAAATTCTCATACGCATTTTATGATTATTTCTAAATAAATTGAGTGATAATTTTCAATCGAAGCGATGTCGGCTTGTTGTCGGCTATGTGGACAAACAAATCGCGGACGAAATGACACCGTTGTGTGCGCCGGTGAGTGCGATAATAAGTTCCACTCAGCTTGCGTTATGGAAAAGTGGGGATACGATCTCTCAAGTATCGATAGCTTTCGCTGTGACTCTTGTGTGATGCAAAGCTCTACGATTATTCTACCCTCACCGCTGGGAGGCAATGACTCGACTTCGCACAAAACTCGTCATATTTCTCCACTCGCAAGTGCCTCTCCAGTCGACTTTGCACAAAGCACGCCCAAGGCCGCTTCTCTCGAGGATATCGTCCGTTTGATCCAGAATTCCGATGCCAAGTCCGATCGTAATTTTTCGATAATGCAGGAGTCTTTTGCACGGGTTGAGTTGAACATTGCGGAGCTCAAAAACGATGTTTCCAAGCTCACGGCGTCGCAAGCAGCTTTGACTTCACGGGTATCCTCACTGGAATCACATGCAGCGATTCCTCGTACTGAAGTCGATGATCTTACTAATGAATATCGGCTCCTTAGAGATCAGCTCGGTCAGATCTCAGCTCAATCGACTACGAGGGACTCAAATGGGTCCGTCCCCGAGCTTACACTATCGGGACTTCCTATTGAGCTTGATGACATGCCTGATGTGATGGTCCACAAGGTTTTCACAGCTTTGGACATTACGCACCTATTCACGGATGTTCTCGACACCCGGCCCTTACCCTCGAGACAACCTTCGAACAACGCGACCCAAATTCGGTCGCTACCAAATCTTTCATTATCACGCTGAAATCATCAACCGTGCGTGACTACATCATCAAGAATAGATCTCAGAAGGATCTGACAGTTCGCGAGGTTTTTGATATTGACCACCCAGGCAGGATCTTCACTAACGAGCTGCTGCCATCCTCTACGTACAATCTTCTGCGTTTAACCAAAGCCAAGGCGGCTAAAACGGGCTACAGATTCGTATGGGTGAGATCAGGTATTATCTGCGTACGTAGAGCAGGCAAACAACCAATCATCCACATCAACAATGTTTCTGACCTTGCCAAACTCACTTGACTACCTCCGGCGCATTCAACCAGCACCGCTGCTGACCATCGCATCGCTCGCGGATCTCAGCTCTTACCTATTTCAGGGCTCATTATTGCTCAGTTTAACGCAAATTCGCTCCTTGGTCATATTGATTATGTGCGCGCTCACCTAGAATGTAATTTTTACCATATAATTTCGATCTCAGAAACGTGGCTTCATTCTGGTGTGCCTGATTCTCTGGTATGTCTTGAAAATTATGCGCTTATTTGTAATGATAGGGAGGGTAAACGTGGAGGTGGCGTGCCGTGTTATATTCACGAGTCTCTGCGATTTTAGCGTCCTCTCCGAATGAATTTTCAAATGCGCCTGAATATATCATTCTGGAAATGCGATGTCCGAGTGGAGAGTCGCTACTATTCACGTCTATGTACAGGCGACCGAAGGGACTGTTATTCAACGACTATTCTAACTCATTATCTCAGTTTTCCTTTGCGTACCAAAACATTATTATTGAAGGTGATTTTAATTGCAATTTGTGCACTTCTAATTATGAGTTTTTTTTTGCGCGAACTCGTTGATTCGCTTTCGCATCATTTGGTCGCATCTGACTTGACATTTCGTACTACCACGTCAGACTTGATGTCTTCATCATTGCTTGATGTCTTCATCATTAATGATCTCTCCAAACTCTTATTTTCCGAGAAATCAGATGCTCCATTCATTGCGGACCATGATCTCATTGTGCTTAAATACGCGTTTGCTAGTGTACCACCGAACGACCACTCCATCTCTCGCCGCAATTTTGAGCGATTTAATGTTTCCAACTATATCACCTCGCTATCTTCTAATCTCGATGTAAACATTTTTAATGTGCATATCTATTCGCATTGCTCTTCGCGCTTAGATATTGATTAGTTATCTGGATCTTTGAGTAATCTAATCATATCCGCGCAAGACATCCACGCACCTTTTAGAACTTTCAAGGTCAACAAACCTCAAGCACCATGGCTATCCGGTTCTCTCAAACTTCGCATCAAAAAATACAATAGTCTGTATAAGCAAGCTAAGAGATCGGGGAGTTTACTGGGTTAAGCCATTTATAGAGATTTCAGAAACCAACTGACGACCGATATGAGACAAGCCAGGAACCTTTTCATTGTACAAAAACTTTCGGGTGTCACAGATGTTTCGAGACTGTGGAGAGAACTGGCGAACATTGGCCTCGTTAAACCCACTCAAGCATCACCTTTGAAATTCTTCGCCGCAAATAAACTAACCTCATTCCATGTGAATACATCGCGCCCCTCTATTGCAGACCATGACAGTGACCTCGATGATGCAGCACCTGACCGAACTGGCGAAGTACCATTATTCGAGTTCACTTTTGTTACCCCTGAATCTGTTACTACTCTTATCAAGGGCTCTACTAACGTCTCTCACGCAGCTGGTCCAATTGGGGTCTCATTATTTGCGATTCACAATGCGCTGCCAATTATTGCACCCATCATTGCGACACTATTCAATGATCCCTTAAGACTATCGCATTTCCCGGTGCTCTGGAAGCAAGCGTTTATTCGCCCGCTTCTGAAGGTCAATCTTCCTCGCTCTCCATCTGACACCCGTCCAATTGCCAGTTTATGCGAGCTCTCGAAAATTCTTGAAAGTCATGCACCATCAAATTATTAATTTCGTTGAGCAAAATCAGATTCTTGACTCGCGCCAGTCTGGTTATCGTAAGACTTACAGTACTCAGACGGCGTTGTTAAGAGTTTGTCACGATATCATGAGAGCGGTGGATGAGAGACGTCTCAATTCTCGTTTTGTTTGATTTTAGTAAAGCTTTTGATATGGTTTCACATGCTCTACTTTTAACTAAGCTCAGGAAAATAGGTTTTTCAAATGGTGTGCTCGAGTGGGTGCGTTCGTATCTATCTGGTAGATCCCAGGCCGTAATAGATGAAAATGGCAACACATCCGACTGGTTGAATACTACGGCAGGAGTTCCTCAAGGGTCTGTCCTCGGTCCTTTGTTGTTTTCTCTTTTTATTAACAATATTGGTGCTGATCTTGTCTATTCATAACATATAGTTTTTGCGGATGACACACAGATTTACTTAAACTGCCTCCCAGCCGAGCTCAATGCTGGCTTAATGTGAATCGCTCATGATGTAAATGTAATTGCTCGTTATGCTGACACTAATGGCCTTAAGCTTAACTCAGCAAAATTAAAAATCCTCATTCTAGGCAGTAGCAGGTATGTCAATAGCATAGATGTGTCCACTCTACTACCAATCTCAGTGCTAGCCCACATGGAACCGAGTGTCCATTGGACGTCCATCTATTATCCATAGATCCTTAACACGTCTACATCCACGATGGACGTAATGCGGACATCCATTGAACATCCATGGTTGGACAAAACGCAATGGATCACACAGGACGTATATTGTATGTCCACGACACGTACTATTTCTTGAGCTACAAATATACACAACACGGCCATCCATGGTATGTCCATAGGTAGACATTAAAGAGCTTTTAATTCAGGATAGTAATCGAACATCCTTTGGACGTTCCAGGTTCGTAAACGAAAATGACATTCGGAGGACGTCAATTGAACGTCTATCGGATGTTCCATGTAGGATTTCATATAGACGTGAACCTGGAACGTCCAATAGATGTCCAATTACTATACTGAATTAAGAGCTATTGAATGTCTACCTATGGGCATACCATAGATGGCCGTGTTGTGTATATTTGTAGCTTAAGAAATAGTACGTGTGTGAACATACAATATACGTCCTGTGTGATCCATCGCGTGTTGTCCAATCAAAAGCATTCGTCCTTTAGATGTACATTTAAGTATTTCGGGCAGCTGTGATATGGGTACGCCGATTGACCGTCGTATGTACGTACAAATTACGTCTATCGAAGGATAACGCGGAAGTTTATTCGACGTCCACGACACATATTTTTGGAGCTATAAATATATTCCGCGCGTAACTTAACAGCCAGGGGACGTCCAATAATCATTTAAGTTGGATGAAAATTTCATTCCGGGGAAGTCCATGGGACATTTCTTAAACCACTATCGGAGATGCGAAACGGCAGCGATTCTATGTGCTGAAAACGTTTCGTATACGTACCCTTAGATATTTTTTAGAGGTACCTATAGACCACATAAAGTGACATTTAATGTACGTATTTAAGACGAATGCCAATATTGCAAAAGATATCTAATGATCATCTATTATACGTCCCTTAATTTAAACGCTATTGATTACACATTATCCATTAATTATAAATTTCATTACGATTATACATTATTCAAGGCCTGTGAGACAAAGATATATAAGTATATCAGCAAACTACATCGTAGAAGGTTTTTACATGCATAAGTTTCTCATAAGTCAAGTTAGTGTAGGTAGGTAGGTAGGTAGGAGATTAGAAAAGTTAAGCAGCACCCCTTGAATCCAATACTTGGATGGGTGACCGCAGTGTGAAAAATCGAAAACTATTTTTTTTCCTTTTTCTCTGTAAAATATGGATATCTCGTAGGCCCCGAATATTATATAATCAGTAACAAAGTTTATAATTAATTAATAATGTGTAGTCAATAACGATTAAATTATTTAAATAAAGGGACGTATAATGGATGATCATTGGACATCTTTCGGATCACTGGTTTATTCGTCTTAAATACGTAAATCAGACGTCATTTTTTGGGGTCTAGTCCGTCTAAAAACCGTCTCAAGGTACGTATAAGGGATGTTCCCAGGACATAGAACAGGTGCCGTTTCGCACTTCTTTTAGCAGTGATAGGGATACTCATAGACGTCTCTGGGATGGAGCATTCATCCACCATGTATGGATATTGGACGTCCCATGGCCCTAATGTTCCGTGTGGGAGGGACCGTGCTTCCATACACTAATGAAGCCAGAAATCTGGGTGTTGTCATGACCTCTAACTTGTCATGGCGAAGTCACATCATGTCTATATCACGTAGTGTTCATTTTTCTCTTTTCAGACTTAAACATCACAGAAATTTACTTTCAAGGGAACTTAAGGAAATGCTTATTGTCTCCCTTATCTTTCCGCACTTTGATTATTGTTGTCTGGTTTATAATGATATCACGAGTGAGTTAAACAAAAAACTTGAGCAACTCATGAATTGTTGCATACGGTTCATCTTTAACCTTAGGAGAGACGAGCATATTACCCCGTTTCGTCGTCAACTGGGTTGGCTAACCGTGCGTTCACGACGAAAATGTTGTCTCGGTATTGCCGTCTACAATGTTGTACGTGGTACGTCTCCGTCTTACATTACTGAGCTGTTCGCGTTAACCAGGCCAGCAAATCGTTCCACTCACTTAACTCCCACCAACCATTTCCACATACCACCCTTCAGAACCACCACCTACCAGAACTCTTTTCTCATTGCGGCTATGTGTTTTTGGCATACACTTTCCATTTAAATTAGGTCGTCGCCATCAGTCGACTCTTTTAAGGGGCGACTGTTCAGTTACTTTTTCAGTTCCGAAGAGCAAGCATAGTTTTAATATTAAGTTAAGTTATTGTATCACGGCTTTTGTTGAATTTATGTCAAATGGCCTATTATATTAATACACTTATTAATTCGTTGATTTTATATGCAATTTCAAATGTCGAATGCTTATCATATTAATACACTTATTAATCCGTTGATTTTAAATGCAAATTTATATTAAGTTAATGTATTTATCATATTTTGTTGATTTAACATTTAATTCTATATTAAGATTAAGATACGCATCATTATTGAACCTCTTTGATTATCTCTCTCTGATTATTGTACCTTCTATATTTAATTATTTTGTTCTATACAAACTGTGACGTCACGACTTTATCAGTTGCATTACTTTATGTTTATTTTTTATACCACCTATTCTGTGTGTATTTCATATTTGCCTCAAGGATTGATCCAAGGCATGAATAAAGATATCAATCAATCAATCTCCCTCTCTATCCCTCTTTCTCTCTCTCCCTCTCTCTCTTTATCCCTCTCTCTCTCTTTCTCTCTCTCTCTCTCTCTCCCCCTCTCTTTCACAAAAAACCGTCGTACAGAGGCACAGATATGCATCTATACAACCAAGTGCATATATGTATGTTCTATTCACCTATCTGTGTAAGGGTAGGAAAATACAAGGGGGAAGGTTTCTAGATAAAAATCCACTCATGCGAAATTTCCTTCTAAACGGAAAATCGCAATGCAGATATTAATAATATCCCGAAGGAATTAACCCTCAAAATCAATAATTACTAAATAAAATTGCGCATTGAATTTACAGAATCCACAGAACAAGTTAAAATCTTATTGAATAATCTCAAAACCTTTTTCTGTATTTGAATCTAGAAGGAAGAAAGAAGTCAAACGTTTAGACGCAAGACTCATTTACATGAAGCCCCTTCTTTTTCAACGATCCACGAAGCATGCGCGAAGAAGAATTGAGGTCTCCTAGCCACGCGCCGGGGTCTTCTACCTCCCCTCTTTTCTTGGCAACTCATACAGTAGCCTATGCGACCATACCCCCAAGCTGATACATACAAAATGAAAAACCAAAAAAAAAGGAGAAAACGATGTCTCAAATTTGAATTTAATCTTAATCTTGAAATGTTTAAACAATTAATCATTGAAAATCTATGAAGACCTCTGGCAGAAACTATTGATAACGATTCAGATTGTATCACATAAAAACAATTAATTAATCTAAATTTACTATTCGACATATAATTCAGAAGTTACAAATTGTATGTAACAATAATTAGTACACGAGAACAATAATTTAAATAATTACGTAATACGATAATTATAGGAGCAAAGGGACTTTACTCATGATAACGTGGAAATATTTATAATATTAAGATTATTATCCATAAGGAAACAATTTTATATTAGGAATGAAGACGTAAAATCGTGCGGCAAAAGCGTATGCATGTGTAAGGGTACACGTGCCGTGTATCGCCACACGCATAAGGCCCACTCAGTGATCTACGCTAGCGCCCTCGCTATGACCCCAAATCTCAAGGGAAGCTCACGAAAAAGAGGAGGAAAATAGATGTCATTAGAAAACTCATCCTCTCTCTCTCGCTCACTCAATCCCCACTTCAATCGAACGGGTTGAGCCTGGATCACTGAGTATATAAACCCTTGGAAAAAAGGCCCTCGAGGCGACTTTCCGACTTTCTTCCGACGTGGGAACTATGAAACTCATCGTACTCACTGAATTAATTCTTGGGTTGAATTTGCGAGATTGTTCGACAAAGACGTTCTTGATTCTGGATTTTTTCTAAATCAATTCGCTTTGGACTTAGAATCTTTGTTCGATTTTTCGAAGAAAGTTGGCTTCTTTCGGTTTGGAATTTCAATTTTTTTTGAATTCCGAAACGAATTAATTCTGCTTTTATTTTTCTCTCGAAATCTCGAATTGACTTTCGAATGTCGGAAGAGACGGTGGATCTCTTTTATTTTATTTCATTTTCCTCTGTCTAGTTATTATTTTGTTTGATAATTTTCATTTATTTTACTTTGACTACCGCAATTCACGAACTATTGGAGAACATCCAAATCGCGGTCATTGTCAAAAAAACCGCGAATTTGAGATTAATTTTTGTGTGTAAACCAATTATTCTTTCGATAATTTGAAATAAATTTGGACCTCGAAATTTAAATACTGTGCACGGATACTCTTCTTTGACTCCACCACCAACCCGCTACGCCTTTGATCAACCGCCGACTCTTCTCTGCTCTCCGCACGAGTCGCCACTACGCCTACCGATGTTATCACCCTTTCCAAACGGAGACCATCTCACCATGAAAGTGAAATCTGTTCAATAAGTAATTTATTTCCCTTCTCGAAGTTGAAGAATAGGTAGCGAGATATAATTATAGTGAATATCATCGATTTGTACGCAATCAATTAATTGAATTAACTTGTTTAGTGATTTATTGAAGAAAACCAACTTCATTGCGTGAATCCCAAGTTTCGACTTCCCTTACCACCTCGACGACCCAATTCCTTTAAAAACCAACTTGATACAATCTTTTCAGTGGATAAAATCGGGAAAAATAAATCTTAGCAACCCCTTTCATTTTTCTTACCTCACTATTATTTCAACTCAAACAATTAACATCCCTCATTAAACATTTCACCTGCATCCGAATCAGTGTAAAACGTAGGAAATGAGAGCAAAGAAAATTTAACGAACAATTGATAAAAATCCCGTGGTATTAATAAACAATGATTCCAAGCCCATTTCCGGAGTAATTTTTCGAAAGGTTAGACTCAAAAACAGGGGCGGATGTGTTCGAGATTGATTCCAGGAGTGGTACTTGAAATTTATTTCCACGACTAGAGAGTCTCAATCAAATTCAGCACATCTCACCTCGAAAATTATTAATAGTTCCACAAAAACTCCCATTTTTGACGTAACAGTAGGCAGGATTAGTATCGCATAGTGCGTCAGGAGATCTCGTGTGCAAAAGATAATTTATTACTGTAAACCAATATTGGCGTGCGAGGCAGTTTCAACGTTCTGTTAATCCATCCAAGGAATCTTAAAAATATATCAACAAGGGTGAGCGAGTCTGAGAATGTGTGCGTGTGCGTGTGTGTGTGTGTGTGTGTGTGTGTGTGTGTGTGTGTGTGTGTGTGTGTGTGTGTTTGTTTGTTTGTGTGTGTGTGTGTGTGTGTGTGGAAATTAGTTCAGCCATATAGGACAGTCACGTGCGGAACCTTATATACATTGTTTTGTATCTCATTCAATTTTCTCAAAGGTTCTTACGACCAATAAAATTAAAGATATTTTTTATCGATTTTTTATATTTTATTTTGACATAAAAGTCATAATTCAACGATCACCTATCTTGCGACGGGAACGGGCCTGTATAGGACGTGGTAAGGCAACCCAAAAATTCAATCACGGTAAATGAGTGGGGGACATAATTCTCTTCCGTGACGTTCGTACGTAACAAATAATTGGTGGCAGCGGTGGGATACTGCCTTGCCATTTCCTCTCCGAGAATGCTGATCGTTCGAGTAAATTGTAGATAATAATTGGCAATTTAAACTTCTAAATTTTCAAAATCGAATTCTTACAAATTGTCAAATCTTATTATTTTCCATTAATCTAAAAACCGTGATTTGGTAACATTCAAATTTTCGTATTTTTTGTAATTTTTCATATGAAAAAAATACGAATAAATAAAAAAAAACAAAAAAACCGAAGAATAATAATAAAAATAAAAACCAAAATAATCACAAAACAAAAAAATAGAAAAGTTGTAAATTTGCAGAAGCGAGTTTCCGAGCTACATAATTTCCCAATACGAGCCATCATCAAGAGTGTGTTTAAATTTTCCTTTCTCCGTTTTATTTTTTGAAAAAATAAAATAAAATAAAAAATATAAATACAAGAATTTTTTATTGCGACGAAATTTCAAACTTCCCATAAATTAATTTCAACTTGTCGAAATACGAAAAAATCAAAATGAAAAAAAGGAAGTATAAATGAAATTTTTAATTACTGTGACGGATTTTCTTTCGACGAGATCAAGGCAATACCGATTCCGTCACCTTCAGCCGTCACCCCCGCACGTAACATCCCAAACATTCCTGTTGGGCGCCAGTTAATTTTTGTTTCCCCGGAAATTAACAAACCGGTCATACCTGGGAGTCGAGTGAGAAAGGCTCAACTACCCGAATGCACCTTTTATTTCGCCGGTGGGCTAACCAGACTGAACTGGGAATCGCGTGGGAAGACCTCGATTCCCGCAACGCACTTTTTATTCCGCCGGTGGGCTAACCGGGCTGAACTGGGAATCGAGTTAGAAGACTTCGATTCCTGCACGGACCAAACAGGACAGAACAAACGGACGGAACTATGAATGGGGATGAGCGGTTGCGGAAATGCGTGGCCGCTCAGGATGCGGGTTATGGTAGAGAGGGTCGGAGTTGAATGTCAGCAAGTAGCGCGGAAACTGATTCAAATTCGGGATCGTGAGTGGACTCACAACGTACGAATGGCACGTCTAAACGATATTTCTCCCTTCAGGGGGTTGCGCGAGCTATTTCCACCAAAACACGAGAACTTAGTGCCGATGCACTGCACACTGCACTTGAATATCCCACTGGGATATTCACCGGGAGCGCAACGACTTTTCTTCGTTTCTATAGTACGAGAGCGCTTGTCAGATCGATGGGCATACACACAGCTACAAGGCGCGCGTATTACACAAGTGAGAGCGAAACACACGTTACACATAGCGCGAACGAGAGAGCGCGAGACCGAGCATCAACACAAGTGACACAAAACCGAAAACGAGACGTCTTATCTCGGCCGCGATCAGAGACCGACTCTCTCAATCTCTTGTCGACAATTTGGATAATCATCCAAGTTCTCTGACCGATGGCTGCTACCTCATTATTCTTCTTTTCTTAAGTTTCCAAGAGCGTGATTGGAGAATTGTCATCCTCGATAGCGTGTTGAGCATCTCGGTGGCAGCTTCCCCTGGAACCCGAGCGAAAGCAAGGTTCTACTCTACTTAACGCGGTGCAATGCTTCCCAGTCATTGCCCATAACACTCTCTGCCTGCTCTCCAGCTTGTGGTTCCTTCTAAGTTGGGGCGCCGGCATTGCTGCCGCACCTTTGACAATTCCACCGAGACTTCTCGTCGGGCGCTCAGCTCCGTCGGGCAACTCATTACCTGGAGACATCTTTTTCTGACGGATTCGAGCGCCCGATCTCTTCTAAACTTTTCCTAACCAAATCAAACCTAAAACATTCGTCACGTGCTCGAAACGCGACTAAGGTGAGAAAACGTTTCCTTAATCTTACCGAATCGGGCAGAAAAACGAGAACGATACATTTTTGCGAGAGCGTTTCTGGCTTTGCCTCGATTCCGAAAAATCACGTGTATCAAAAAATAAATCAATAGCAAAACTCAAAGAAAAAATATTAAAAAAGCAGTTTTTTGCGGTGGAAAAAAAGAACAACAACAATTATGACGGACGATTCAAGTGAAACCAGTGTGAACGCGACTGCGAATTTGAATACGACGCAACTCGCTTTCGTAAACACGTTGATGAGGTTAAACTTGCGTTTGGATAGGGCGAATGGTACGTGTGTGTTGCGATCGTATGAGTATGCATCTGAACTATAGTCCGCACATCGACTTACGAACCGTCGAGAAGACCGACACGCATCTATACTCAACACATCTAGATTCAACCATACATCTACCCTAAACGAAGATCAACGACTATTGCTGCTCACCATTATGCAGCGTTTAATCATTGTGCTACTCTCGGTACTCGTAACCGTGCTGAGTCTAGTAATTGGACAAAACATAAACAGCACGTATCAGATCATTCCAGCGAACGAGCGGCCGGCCGGGACTTTATTTCGATGAAGTTTCACATCTTCGTTTCCAACATGCTGACTGGACAGTGACTGTTTTCATTGAATAAGACAATTTCTCAAACATTTTCCAAACGATGGACGACAATTAATCGAAGTTCATGATTTTATACAGTCGTATAGATTCGCTGATTTCATGCTGCGAATAACTCCGTCTGGAATTCATCAAGGATCAACACGCGCGCGCTAGATCGTTGACGGTCTTATCACGTGGAGTATCGAGTCACCATTACACGAGGTTGCCACGGCAAAATCCTGCGAGATAACAATATTAACATCCCCATCAGCGACACTCGAAGAGTCTATTGACAACGCACAGTAGGAGAAAAGCCCAAAAATCTGGCCAAAACCCCAAAAAATAAATTTTCGAAATAGGGTCAGTTGAGTAGTCATTCAGGTAGAGGACTAGTAACTGCATTCTATTGTGGAAGGGAAAGCCCTTTAAGTGTATACCTGCGCCGCAGCGTCAGTTAGTGTTCGTGAAGAGTGTACGTGTCACGCGCTGAACAGACGAAAATAACGCTGACTTCAAAAACCCATAACTTTAAAGTGACGGGTTTAATTTCAATTCTTCAACATGGATACGACTTCTGGAGGTATGTAGAACATATTTTCACATCGGTTGAATCTGAACTTTATGTATAAATGATTGAAATGTAGTATAGCCTTCGGCATAAATAAAATTGAATAATTTTGAAAACTTATATTTTCAACGGTCCGAAAAGTTATATATTTTGTCACATTTTGCAAAGCTCCTAGTCTCGGCCTTTAGTTTAATGTATAAGCTTTCGAAATTTACAAGAGTTACCTGCGGAAAACGTGCGTCTTGTCCGTTATGATTTTTTTCGCATCGTGCGGTAGCCGAGCGTGCACGCGGCACTATTGAGCTGCCTCTGCGCCTCTACCTGAGAATGGGTGAAGTAGCATCATAACGGACAAGACGGCTGTTATACGCTTGAAATAAATTATTTCAATATGTATGTATGTGTGTATATGTATATATATATATATATATATATATATATATATATATATATATATATATAAATTTTCTGTGATTTAATTATGATATATACGTATGCATATATATATATATATATATATATATATATATATATATATACATATTAAAATCAACCACATGAAAATTTCTTAAATATGAATGAAATGTTATAACATTCAAATAAAATATTTGAATATATATATATATTATATAGTAAGCAAAGCTTTCTTTTAACCAAATCCATGTCAATATTTTCTGTCTAATTTTTTTAAAATTATTTCAATTATTGTGGTTATTTATTTGGTAAAATAATGTACATTGTTCAAGTTATTGTATTAATTGAAAATTTTATCTTTTCCTTTAACACCAATTTTCTACAATTTTATGTCTTTATTACAGGATCCGGTTACAAAGAATTGGTGCTGACAAGGAAAGAAGTATTTCTGATAATCAGCGAGCATTTATCCGATGAATTCGCCTCCTTGATCGAATTTATGGTAGAAAAAATTTCCAAGGACACCGGACGTACAGTTGTAGTGCCTGAGGACTCGAAACAGAGTTTTTCGATACTCTTCAATCAAATGAGAACGAGGTGGCAACAAGCTCACAGAAAATCCTGTGTATTTTTCAAGAATAACGGTGAATGGCTTAGCAAGCAGGTATGTTTTGCCGCACCTACAGACACTGTAGTAACAAGCCCGGGTAATGGGGGCGGCCGCCCGTCCCTTGAGTTTACAATGTCCAGTGAAAAATCTAAACGAAGGAAGACCCAAGATATTCGTACATCGTTCAACTCGGTCGAGTTAGCATACGCTACTCAGATGAGCCTTCACTCTCCAGGACATCCGACGCCGCAAAAGTTATTAAGGACGTAACAATGACGAGTCCTTTAAGAGCTTCCAAGTATCGTAAAGCTTTCCGCTATGATTGAATATAAATTCTTCAAGAGTACTTACCAGGGAATGAGAAGATTAGGGAAGGAAAATAACTGTAAGCTATATCCGTCTTACGAAAAAGTGATGGAAGCAAAAAAGCGTTGTTATCCACCACGTGATGCAATCAGGATTACAGAGAGTAGTGCAGAAGTCCAACTACAGGCACTATTAGATCATACAGTTGAACGTATTTTACTCGTCCAAAATGTACTCATTCAAAGATTGACTCCAGATAATGTTCGTAAAATGGACTTGATTTGCAAGTGGGGTTGCGATGGAAGTTCTGGGCAAAGTGAATATAAGCAGACGTTTAGTGATGACAGCAAATCTGATGCGCATGTATTCTTTACTTCAGTCGTGCCATTACAACTCGTGTGTTATGATCAACAATCGATGGAAGAAATAGTTGTTTGGAAGAACCCCAGACCCTCGTCTCCACGATTTTGTAGACCGCTTAGACTACTGTTTCTACGCGAAGACACAGAGTCAACACTTAATGAAGTCCAAATTGTTGAAGAACAAATAAAGTCACTTCGTCCATTCGAAAGTGTAATAGATGGAGAAGAAATCTCCGTAATGTACAAGTTGTTGTTCACCATGATAGATGGTAAAGTTTGCAACGCTGTATCATTGACGAAATCTGCTCAGCGGTGCTATTTGTGTGGAGCAACCAGCAAAGATTTTAATGCCATCGACACTGTATTGCAAAGGGAAATCAATGAAACAAATTTGAAGTTCGGATTGTCGACGCTGCATGCGTGGATACGGTGCTTCGAGTATTGCTTACACGTGTCTTACAAACTCGGCATTAAAAAATGGCAAGCTCGAAGTGCCGAAGAAAAAAAAATTACCCAGGAACGCAAGAGGGCCATTCAAGAAGGATTCAAGAAGCAATTGGGTCTAAATATCGATCGCCCAAAGCCTGGATACGGCAGCAGCAATGATGGCAACACAGCTCGGCGATTCTTTGAAAATTCGACGATTTCCGCTACGATAACGAGGGTCAACGAAGAAGTAATTAAACGCTTGCACGTAATCCTACAAGTTATATCGTGTGGCCACGAGATAAACTGTGAAAGATTTGAACAGTATGCTATTGAAACGGCAAGAAAGACCGTTGCATTATACCCTTGGTACTCCATGTCTACTTCGGTGCACAAACTATTAATTCATGGTCCAGTGATAATAACTCATGCTTTATTACCAATCGGCCAATTATCCGAAGATGCTCAGGAAGCTCGAAACAAAGACATCAAACGATATCGAGAAGATTTTGCGCGAAAAAGTTCCAGGGTTAAAACTATGGAAGATGTTTTTCATCGGCTCTTAGTTACTTCTGATCCGTACATTTCAAGTGTCAGAAGACTACCACAGAAGAAGCTGAAGAGTTTGTCGCCGGAAGCTGTAGCGATGTTGATCGCTCCTAAAGTGACTGCTGCAGCAGACGAATTTTGCGCCGAGATTGAAGCCGTGCCGGGAGTTGTAATAGATACAAACTCGGATAATGATTCTGACTCCGACTCCGACTCCGATTACGATTTTGATTAAGAATGAAATTTTCTATTTTTGAAACCTTCCGTATGTATTTTGGAAATAAAAATAATAATTGCGTAGAATACACTGTTCACGTTTATTTTATTATGATCATTTTTTTTTATATATTGATTTATCTATTTAGCAGGATACTCGGCCATTTTGTTTATAACAATTTGCTGTAAGCTCTTTGTTGCAAGTTATAAACAATAGATATCGGATTGGTAATCAGCGACCTTGAAAACCCGAATATACCAATTTTTGTCAACATCTGGTAACTTTTCAACGTTCATGTCAGCCATATTGGATCGGCCATTTTTTTTACGATAATTTGGTTTGCGGATTCGTAATCAGCGACCTTGAAAACCCGTAAATACCAATTTTTGTCGACATCTGGCAACTTTTTAACATTCATGTCAGCCATATTGGATCGGCCATTTTGTTTACGATAATTTGGCTTTCAGATTCGTAATCAGCGACCTTGAAAACCCCTGTAAGCCAATTCTCATTCCCGTCAAAGGTCATTTGAGGTTTTGGCCAGGTTTTTGGGCTTTTCTCCTACTGTGCAACGCGACGTGAGGATTTATGCTGGGTCCGATGGATTATATTTATCACCCCAGTCTTTCATCGAATATTTCAATTGTCGCTCCAGTGATAAATAAAATTCAAAAGTTTATAACGTCTTTTATTAACTCTTTGCTAGATGGAAGAAACACATAAAACGATGGAAATACAAGCTAAAGGGCCAGAGCAGAAATTTTGAGCTTCACTCTACGAGCTGGAACGAAAAATTAGAGCCATAGACACGCATCGGAGAGAGAAGCAGCGACAAAAATGTCTCTTTCTCGCCGAGTTCATATTGCAACGATTGAATGTGCTGAAAATCATAACATTTTTCTTGCGTGCTTGAATCTTTGGCGTCGCAACAAAAATGTTACTTTGTACGAGGCGACATAAAAATCAAACACTTAAGCCTCAATATTTATCTCGAGATAAAGAAGTCTCGAGCGATGCTGCAAGATCTAGACTACTGACTCCGTTGCCTGAGCGAAGAAAGGAGAAATTTGACGCTGGACCCTCGTAACCTTGCGTCTTCCTCGTCAAGTCGCAGAGCTCGATTAGAGTAAAGAACCTCCACTCGTCATAATCGACAAACTAAGGAGAGGTCATTCTGTTGAAAGAAAGCAGTTTCATTTTAATTCGCTCTTGGCCTCCGTGTCCGAAAAACCAAGACCAATTCGCGCGCGACCCATATATTAGTCTCTCGTTTGCGTAGTACATTTAAAAGTGAAAAAAAGAAAGGAAAGTGAACAATGTCTGCACTTGGACAGCAACACCATCCGTTTCAGACGGAAAACTACAGATACATTTTCAATAATGCAATCGTGAAGCAACTATGTCCCGTGTGCCAGGAAAGTGAAATAAAATGCGTGGGTTTCGAGAAGTGTTACGACCGTCTCACGCTAGCTCGTCGCAGACCTGAGAAAATAATAGTTTGCCCCTTGTGCATCAGCCCCGTTGAGTCAACGGCTGATTCCTTGCACACGGGAATGTGCGTCGTGATCTTTCATAGAAAAATCGACGAATTTAAAGAAAAGACGCCTTCTCTGCCGATGACAACGGTGGGCCTTCTGCCTGCGGGATTCTTGGGTGTCGGAAAAACTTCCTCCGCGCCGGTTCCCCCAGCGGGGACCTAAACGGGAAAAAAGAAAAACGGAAGCCAGAACCACCTCGCGGACGTCCTCTTGAGTTCTAGAGAACCAAACGTACCGAAAAACCACCCGCGAAAAAGAACAAATACGCGCAAACCAGAGGGATGACGAAGGATGCGGTCACGCAAACGTCGCAAATAATTCTGTATTCGGGACGAATCCTCGGATGCATTCGATGGGTGGAGCCTCCAGCGGGTGACTTAGTCGTTTTCAACGATAACGTCGAGATCGATTACGTCACCGCCGAGAGCCACCTTGACCCCGACGGAAACGGTCTCTGATCCCAGGAGTGAACTTGCTGAGCTCCTCGGTTCAGACTTGGCCGAAGAATTTTCGGCGTGGAGCCCGCGGTCTTGGATCGACGGACTCTTCGACATCGCTAACCTCCAGGCGCCTTTTCAACCGGTGAGCAACGTTGCGCTGATCGACGTCTCCGAGATCACCGACGGAGCTCACCAGGATCTCCTGAATGAGGAAATTTCAACCAGCGAGCTCGAACGCGGACTCGAACTCGCTGCAGGAAAAACCAAAAGAAACGCTGAGCTGGTCAACGTCCCTGAGACAGCCAACGTTTCCAATGACTTGGATACAGATTCGGTATCCTCAAGCGTCGACACCGTCATCGAGAAGCACGTCGATGGCAAGGAGCCGTCAGCAGACGATGCAAATGAAGGCCGAAATTAACTTTTGGCAAATGCTTCGTTAGTGGAACAAAATAATGAGAATATTAATAAGTAATAAGTGTGTGCTTCACGAAATAAAATTAATAATAATAATAATAATAATAATAATAATAATAACAATATTAATCGTGCTTCGCTTAGTGAGTAAATAAATAGAATAGAATAAAATTATAGGAACATGTGAACATTCATTAGAGACAGTATTCTTAATAGTGAAAATAGACAATAAGTGATAGTTTTGATAAGAAACGGTTGAGCGATCTCTAATACATAAAAAAACTAGAATTAAGGATATATCTACACATATACAGGCACGAGAACGGGTCCAACAAAAAGTAAGATGGAAATATTTTCTTTTGTGTTTTCTTTGTTCAATATTTCTTACACATTTGTTTTGGAAAATTTATTTTATTCATATCTTATGAAATGATTAATTATCTGAAATCTGTAAATGACAATTTGGAACACATGCGGGATGTATTTAACTGATGTAACCACCCATCGGATCGACGACGCCGTCGGCCTCACATCGTTGCGACAGCTGAGTCAACGGGACCGTCGACTTCCTAATGGGGGAGTGGTGCTACATCTCGATATGTTCGAATTATAGCGACATTTTTCATAATTATTTCAATTCATTCTAATATTTTTGGTAGACCTGAAATAGCATTTTTAATTAATCACGTTGCACTCTCCCAATGCGCTCACGCTTGATTTCGAAGAAAGGAATATCCATTACAATAGACATAATATAGAACTTACAACTGTCACCTCGTTCGAGTTACTCGGCGATGCTGCAGTTCGCGATCGTGAGAGCGGCGGAGTCCCGGGATTCACGCGCGTGCAAGACTGCCATGCCAGGAGTTTTGCACGTGGATTTAAAATTTGAAGTCTGGGAAAAACCCAAGAACTGACTCCTCGATCGCCAGAGAGAGAAAAAATCCTTCTCTCGAGGCGAGGAAGAAATAAGTCTCAGATAAAACTCGGTAGAGTCAATACTGGGATCTCGGACTCTGGGTTTGCCTTCTTCCTCCTTCTCTCCACGTTGTAAACCCTATCTGCGTGTAGACGGGATAGGTATCGCACAGTGGGTTCTTGCGTCGGGGGAAATTCGTGATAAACCTATATTATGCAAAGTGTTTTTAACCGTTTATCAGAGTCTTAGATTAAACTCGGTAGTCAACACTCCGGGATCTCGGACTCCGAGTCGCTCTGCTTCCTCCTTCGCCCCGCGTTGTCAACCCTATCTGCGTGTAGGCGGGATAGGTATCGCACAGTGGGTTCTTGTGTCGGGAGCACCCGTAATATCATATCAAGTTTATTCGAACTGTCTTCGGCTGTATAAATAACTTATTACAAAAACTGTGAATCAGGGATACTCTGCTTCCTCCTTCGCGCCGCGCTGTAAACCTCATCCTCGTGTGGGCGGGATGAGTATCACAAAGTCATTTCTTGTATCGGGAGAACTCGTGTGCAACAGATAATTTATTCAAACTGAGTGTGACTGCTAAAATCGTGATTGTGACTGTGAACCAATATTAACGTGCACGGCAGTTTCAACGTTCTGTCAATCCATCCAAGGAATCTTGGAAATACAGTAATGTGCAATTGAAGTGACGTACTCGGTTTTTTGACTCCACTGCCTCCAATTCACTCGTGACGAAAAAACTCTTGAACAGTTTTTTAAGTAAAATTTTCACCCCTGCTCAATACCGTTGAAATCAGCTCAATAGGACAATAATTTAAAAAATGGCGGCCATTTTTATCATTTGGTACGCTTGAGAAAAATGGAAAGATTTTGATTTTTGCTCGATATTTTTAATGCGAGCTCAAAAATTGATTTAGTAAGAACATAGTTGGCAAGGGGCGTTCTTTCTGAACAAACTGCTTTTTTTAAATAAAAAATCGGGCAATTATTAATTGAATTAAAGCACGGTGAAGCTGACCGGATGTAAATAAGGATAGCTCGGAAACGACGAATCCAATTGGGATCATTTTTTGCGAGGAGCTGTAATGGAACACCCTCAAAACGTGTGCAATAGAATTGCGAAGATAGGTCTGCTGAAAATAAGTAAAAAAAGTTTATTTTTTGTTTTTTTTTCTCCCCCTTTTTTATTTTCAACGAATTGATTAGGTAAAGCTGCAGAACTCACTTATGAAACTTTCACCATTGAAAGGTGATGTTCAGACGAAAAAAAGCATGGCTTGTTGTTATCGATATGACCCTTGGATAGGGGAGAAATCAACGATTGAAGACCTGGCCACCGTAATCCGACGCAGCGATAGCACGTGCCGTGCCGCACGAAAAGTTGAGCCGACGCCACTGCGAATACCGAGCATCGGTAACGCAGGCAAGGGATAAACCGCTGCCACTACCCTCGTCTACGTTACCGTAGCAACGGAAGCTGAATTAAACAATTGAACATATACTCAACTGTACGTTAAATTCATCTTTAAATTTGGATCTTCTGAATAATCAGGAACATGTCAATAGTTATTTGATATTAATCAATTTTTAATATTGATCTCTATTTAATATTAATTCTTATTATCAATAAATTATCATTTGACATTAATTAATTTTCTCTTAGACTGATAAACGGGTTTGGAAAATGTTTGTTTGTTTTTTAGCGCCAATATTGAAAATTAAATGTTTTAAGAAAACTATTTTGAAAAACTTGTACTGGAAAGTTGATAATTTTCGAGTAAAAGAGGTATACGGAGCACAACCTGTGATGCGATAGCCTTTTATTGCCGTGCGAGAAAGAAAAGCTATACTCATAGCAGTGCCGCATCTCTCGCACGCGGAGTCTAAACAATTTGCTGGGTAATTCACCGCTAGTTTTCATCGATAACCGCAAAACCATTTCTTTCGTTTTACAACTTTGACCAGCAGAAAAGGAGATCATTCTTATTCTTTTTGTCCAAGACCTTTAAATTTTTTACAACACCCGTCGCCTTCAAACTCCGGCTGCCTCGCGGGAGTCCTTCAAATTTCCCCTATTCTGTTTTCGCAAAAATATCATCCTCCTTCTATAGAATGATATACATCGCAAAATAACGGCCTTGTTTCTGCAAGTCAGATTTGTGAAATGAAAGAGAGAACATTTCGATTCTCGATGAAAACGAGGGCTAAATTCCTTTGTCAATAAATCTACCAAGCAAAAAATTGCTCGAACTTTTGCTCTTACTCAAGAGTCACCAACTCTCGAGAGCAAGTTGAAAAAAATATTTTTCATCAAACATTAAATTTGTAACAAGGCGCTACAAAGATAACCTTGTTGCCTATTTCCAAACCCGTTCATCAGTCTAGGGGAAAATTTATTAATATCAAATAATAATTTATTAATGATAAAAATTAGTATTAAATTGATATTAAATTAATATTAATATTAAAAATTGATTAATATCAAATAACTATTGAACATGTTCCTGATTATTCAGAAGATCCAAATTTAAATGTGAATTTAACGTACAGTTAATTATAATATGTTCAATTGTTCAACTCAGCTTCCGTTGCTACGGCAACGTAGACGAGGGTAATGGCAGTGGTTGATTCCTTGCCTGCGTTACCGATACTCGGTATTCGCAGTGGCCTCAGCTCAACTTTTCGTGCCACACGACATGCGCGATCGCTGCGTCGGATTACTGTGGCCAGGTCTTCAATCGTTGATTTCTCCCCTATCAAGGGTCCTATCTAGGGATGTGCATGAGCGTCAGATGCTCGAGCGCTTGCTCGCTCAGCTTGAAAAAATGCCGCTCGAGCGAGCTCGAGCGTTATATGAGCGTTTATTTGGCTCGAGCGCCCATCTCGCTCGAGCGCTCGGTCCACTCGAGCCGCTCGAGCGCTCGGTCCTCTCGAGCCGCTCGAGCGCTCGGTCCACTCGAGCTGCTCGAGCGCTCGGTCCTCTCGAGCTGCTCGAGCGCTCGGTCCACGCGAGTCGCTCGAGCGTTCGGCCCGCTCGAGTGCTTATTCGACGCGGGCGATAGGGATAAAATTGATTTTGTTAATAAAATTAACAATATTACTTTGAATGTTTTATTTATTTATTTATTTATTGGTTTGCTTATCCGAATCAAATATGAAATTGAAAATAGTAAATAACTTGAATAATCTATTATGAATTAAATGAAGTCTCTAAATATTTAATTAAGGTAGTAGTCTAGTCTAGAGAACGAAAAAACAAATTTATTTTCGAAAATGTTTTTTTCAGCTTCTTTGTTATATATTATAGAAAAACTTTTTCCAGGACATAATGTTATCCTTATACAATAGAAAAAGGATGTTTTATTTCGTCTAGCGTTTTTTGTCCAATTTTCAGAGAGCGCCAAAGTCGCGTCCTCAAAAAAAGCTAAGAGAAAAAGCAAAAAGCTGTTGTCATGCCGAGAAATTCCGAATGCCGAATTACACTGAACTCCCGGTATTTTTTGACCCTGGGGCTTGCGCATAAGACCGAGGGAATACATAGATATAGCGCTCTGAACTCGACAAGCTTGAATGAGTGCCCATGTAAACATGACACATATAATGCGCCATACATGTATACGCACACACTCCTGAGTTTTTTGTCTTCACGTCGCGCGTCGAGCCATTTTTTATCAGTTAATAAATTAAATTAATATTTTCTAACAGTTAATAAATTAAATTGATATTTTTTAACAGTTAATAAATTAAATTAATATTTTTTAACAGTAATTAAATTAAATTAATATTTTTTAACAGTTAATAAATTAAATTAATATTTTTCAACCGTCCATTATTTTCATACAAATAAAATATTTCTTAACGACTAACAAATTTTGTAACAGTTTAGAAATATTTAAGTAAAAGTGCCAACTAAATATATTTCTTTATACAAAAAAACTTGTTTCCTCCGTGCAGTGGAGCTTTCGCCCCACTCGAGCCACTCGAACGCTTGTGCCACGCGAGCCGCTCCCGCTATTCGAGCCGCTCGCGCCATTCGAGCCGCTCGAGCGCTCGCGACGTTCGAGCCGCTCGAGCGCTCGCACCGTTCGAGCCGCTCGAGCGCTCGTACCGTTCAAGCCGCTCGAGCGCGCGCGGCGCTCGAGCGCTCGAACCTCTTGGATGCTCGAACCGAATGAGCGCTCATTCCTCGGCTCGAGCTTGCTCGAGCGCAGGCTGTTGCGTTCGAGCAGGCTCGAGCGCGCTTGTGCACATCCCTAGTCCTATCGATAACAACAAGGGATGCTTTTTTTTCCTTCTGAACATCACCTTTCCGATGGTGAATGTTTTATAAGTGAGTTCCGCAGCTTTACCTAATTGATTCGTTGAAATTAAAAAAGGGCGAGAGAAAAAAACAAAAAATTAACTTTTTTACTAATTTTCACCATGTTCGTAATTCTATTGCACACGTTTTAAGGGTGTTCGATTAGAGCTCCTCGCGAAAGAAGATCCCGATTGGATTAGTCGTTCCCGAGTTATCCTTATTTACATCCGGTCAGCTTCACCATGCTCTAATTCGATTAATAATTGCCCGATTTTTTATTTAAAAAAAGCATCTTGTTCAGAAAGAATGCGCCTTGCCAACTATGTTCTTACTAAATCGACTTTTGAGCTCGCATTAAAAATATCGAGCAAAAATCAAAATCTTTCCATTTTTCTCAAGCGTACCAAATGATAAAAATGGCCGCCATTTTTTAAATTATTGTCCTATTGAGCTGATTTCAACGGTATTGTGCAGGGGTGAAAATTTCACTTAAAAAACTACTTAACAGTTTTTTCGTCACGAGTGAATTGGAGGCGGTGGAGTCAAAAAACCGAGTACGTCACTTCAATTGCACATTACTGTATATCAACAAGGGTGAGCGAATCTGAGAAAGTGTGTGCGTGTGAAAATTAGTTAAGCCATATAGGATAGTTGCGTGCGGAACCTTATATGCATTGATTTGTATCTCGTTCAATTTTCTCAAAGGTTTTTACGACTAATAAAATTAGAGATATTTTCAATTGATTTTTTATATTTTATTTTGACATAAAATTCATAATTCAACGATCACCTATCTCGCGACGGAAACGGGCCTGTATAGGACGAGGTAAGGCAACCCAAAAATTTAATCACGGTAAGTGAGTGGGGGAAATTATTCTCTCCCGTTACGTTCGTACGTAACATTCGGAACGGCGCCTGTTCTATGTACTGGGAACTTCGATTATACGTACCCTGAGACAGTTTTTAGATGGACTAGACCCCAAAAAGTTACGTGTGACTTACGTACTTAGGACAAATAAACCAGTGATCCGAAAGATGTCTTATGATCATCCATCATACGTCCCTTCATTCGAATAATTGGATCGTTATTAATTAGATATTATTAATTAACAATAAACTTAATTACTGATTATAAATATTCGGGGCCTATAAAATAACCATATTTTACAGAAAAAAAAGAACGAAAAAGTTTTTTATTTTTCATAGTGCAGTCACCCATCCAAGTATTCGATTCAACGAAAGCTGCTTAACTATTCTAATCTCTTACCTATCCACCTACTTATCTATACTAACTTGACTTACGATAAATGTTTGCCTGTAAAAACCTTATACGATGTCGTTTGCTGATATTTTTATATATCTTATTCTCATAGGCCTTGAATAATGTATAATCAGTAATGAAATTTATAATAAGTGAATAATATGTAATAAATAGCATTCAAATTAAAGGAGGTATAATAGATGTTCATTAGACATCTTTTGAAACATTGGCATTCATTTTAAATACGTACAGTAATCGTCACTTTATGGTGCCTATAGGTACGCCTAAAAACTATCTAAGGGTATGTATACGAGACGTTTTCAGCACATAGAATCGCTGCCGTCTTGCATCTCCGTTAGTGATTTAAGGATGTTCATGGTCTCTCCTGGAATGAAATTTTTATTTAACAAATCTGATTATTGGACGTCCCCTGGCTGTTAGGTTACGTGCGGAATATATTTACATCTCCGGAAATATGTGTCGTAGACTTAGAATTAACTTCCGCGTTATCCATCGATAGACGAAATTTGTACGTCTATAAGACGGTCAATTGGCGTACCCATATCGTAGGGATAAATGCGCTTTATTAGACAAAACGCGATGGATCACACACGACGTATATTGTATGTACATGACACGTACTATTTCTGAAGCAACAAATATATGTAGCACGGCTATCCATGGAATGTCCATAGGTGGACATTCAATAGCTTTTACTTTAGGATAGTAATTGGACATCCATTGGACGTTCTAGGTTCACATTCATATGAAATTCTACATGGAACGTCCGATAGACGTTTAATTGACGTCCTCTAAATATGATTTTCGTTGATGAACCTGGAACATCCAATAGATGTTCAATTACTATCCTGAATTGAGATTTATTGAATGTCTACCTATGGACATACCATGGATGGCCGTATTATGTATATTTGTAGCTCAAGAAATAGTACGTGTCGTGGACATACAATATACATCCTGTGTGATCCATCGCATTTTGTCTAATTAAAAGAATACCGTGAACGTTCAATGGATGTCCGCATTACGTCCATCGCGGATGTAGACGTGTTGAGGATCTATAGATGATCGATTAACGTCCAAGGGACACTCGGTTCCGTGTAGGGAGCTGCCACCGTCATGTTCTTTTCAATACACGATTTAACGGCCAACTTCACAGTGACGGCGTTTATTTTAAACGCCGTCACCATTAACCTTCTGGGATCGAGACCTATTTCCTGTTGAATGAAAATTATTTCCCTAATAGCTTTATCTCAAAATACACTCAAGTTGATGGGTCCATCGTGATATTTCAATTCTTTTGTTGGGGAATGCGAATTTTGGAATGTTGCGTGTGCGCATAACCGGGCACTTGTGTGGTAAAATCCGGAAAAATTACGAATAATAATTGAATACATCATATCGTAAATATATCATATCAGTTTCTATTTGGAAGGATATAAGGTTTGGAATATGAAAAACAAATGTTGACTTACTTTTTTTCGATAACTAAAGCACAACACGCCAACACACGAAATCGCCACAAGACGCTCTCGCCATATTGATATTTCGATGGGAAAACGCAGTTTACCTCGGGGTTTAACAGTACCTATAGCGCCATCTGACCTTGCTTAATGGAACTATGTACTTAGAACCTTGACCTTGCTACCGATGGTAATTTTATGAGGCCTCGAAGTGCGTGTTGCGTGGAAGCCACATACGGTCCGAAAGGGTTAAGGGAAGGCTAAATACCCTCCCCCCGTGTTTCCGCTCTTGCGAGTGCGAGAAAGACTGCCTATAGGGGTCCTGTGCGAGCGAAAGAGAGGGTCTTTAGCCAGGCCTCAAGCAATTCATTCTGGAAATGATACAGATTAAAGTACATTCCAAAGCAATCAATTTTAGGATCGACATTGACAAACTAAGCAGCATGTATAACTCAATAACTTAACAAAAACTTTTAATAATTACCAAACACTGTCAACTACCAGACATCGATTTGAAATTCCTTCACGGGAGCAAGGTGCAGTCTGCTTCAACTTTTTCGGTGACTCGAGACGAACGAATCGTATCGCGAGCTCCACAATAGATTTCTTCTAGAGTACGAGTCCATATCGCACATAGTTCGTGCAGTCAACACGGATTTTCCAAAACCAAGATTCTCTCTTCCTCATCACGGCGTTTTTCGCGCTCACAGCGCTTTGAGAAAACTTCGTGTCGTCTTTAACGGGTTCTCAAAACGACGAGCGGTGTGTCGTAAAACGAAATTCTTCACACCAGGGCCAAACTTCAACAGGATACCTTCGACGTACTTCTTTGGATTTGACGACATCGGTATATTTTTGCGACGGAGGTTACAAAGATGTTCCATCAAATTTCCGTTCATCCCGACGACTGGGATCTTCAAGAAATTTTATGGGTTGACTCTGACAATCAAGTCGTTCCATATCATTTGACAACGGTTACTTACGGGCTGAGCTGTGCTCCCTTCCTCGCTATTCAAGCTATACTCCAACTTGTCGAGGACGAGAGGCAGGATTTTCCATTAGCTAGTTCACCATTGACGAATGGAAGGTACGTCAACGACATCTTCAAGGGCGCTGACACACTCCAACAACTTCAGGAAACTGCAAGGCAACTTCAAGGAATCTGTCAGCGTGGATGATTTCCACTTCAAAAGTGGTCAGCCAATAGTAAGGATGCTCTTCAATAGGTCGCTTCAGAATCTCGACCGAATGCGGTCGCGATCAAATCAGAGGACCCCAACCCCAAACTGATTGGACTCGTATGGAATTCGACCGAGGACAATTTCAAGTTTACGCTTTAGCTTTCCTTTAATTTGGAGATTTCAAAGAAGACGGTTTTGTCGGAGACGGCTTCATTTTTGGATCCGTTGGGCTCCATTTCGCCGACCATGATCACAGCGAAAGTGTTCTTGCAAGAACTGTGGTTGGAAAACTTCATTGGCATGACAAATTCCCAAGTCAACTTCATGGAAAATGGTCAAACTTCAGAGGGAATTTGAGCAATGTCTCACTTATCTCTCTTCTACGGTGGTCTCATCTTTCGCCTTCACCCACTGTGGAACTTCATGGATTTTCGGACGCCTCGCAGTTTGCAATGTTAGCCGTGGTCTACACTGTGAAAAATGTTATTAAATTTAATATACAAAAGTATATTAAATTTCAAAAACAAGTATATGAAATCGAAATTAATATACAAGGTATTCGAAAATTAACAATTTCATCTCAAATTTAATATTTGTATTGTAACGGGACGATAACTCGTCACCGTGACCAAGAATCCATCACCGCAGAGAGGTAGGCTTCGAAGAGCTGAGGCCAAGGGTCAAGCCCTGATACTACAACACGCCTGCTGTCTCTGCCCTTTCTTCCTCTCTCTCTGAAATCGAGCACATGGGCGAGGACCATCGAAACGCCCAGGTCACACCTCTGAGAATCAGAACACACCTTCGGAGGACGAACCGTGGAGCGTGATCCGCGAAATATCTTGCGATCACAGGATTCTCGGAGAGGGAAAATCAAGTGTCAACCGGAAATACGTCATCCGATCGAACTCTCGAGAACCATCTCGAACGTTCGATCAGAAATCCATAGAAGCACAGGGAAGGGGCAATACACCGTTGCCATGCCAAGCAATATAAAAGCGGACACGGAGTCGCCGGGAGCCACTCTACTTTCAAACCATCAAAGTTTGAGTCAAGCTTCGAGCTCTGCTCGATTCTTCGTCACCGAAAGCCACATTGGCATTAGCTGCGATTAATTGCGATTACTTGCGTTCTTTTACATTATCGCGTTAGAATCCTATACCACGTGAAGCCCCGACATTGTGCTGGGAAGTTGGATCGTGGTCTAGAGTTAGCTTCGTTCTCCGTGCTCTCTTCAACTCATTCTTAACATCAACGAGTCTATTAAATCTAACAATTAACAATCCGTTCTTGCGAGGCACGGTGAGCCGGGCAGGCAGGATAGTCTCGCAGGAAAATTCCCTCATGGAAATTTCATTTATCGTAAAAATTGAGTGTAAAGCTCTATTGCAGCGCTTCTCGCTTCTGCAATAAATAAATTATTCTCTCAGAAAATATTATTCACGGGTACAATCAAAATTGTAGAAAACCCGCTTAATTTCCTTTGAGGAAATAAATTCACACGTCTCTATAATTGAGTGTAAAGCTCTATTGCGGCGCTTCTCGCTTTCGCAATAAATAAATTTATGTCTCAGAAAATATTATCCACGGGTACAATCTAAATTGTAGAAAACCTGCTTAAATTCCTTTGAGGAACTAAATCCACACGTTTCTATAATTAAGTGTAAAGCTCTATTGCGGCGCTTCTCGCTTTCGCAATAAATAAATTAATATCTCAGAAAATATTATTCCCGGGTACAATCAGATTTGTAGAAAACCCTCATGATTTCCTTTGAGGAAATAAATTCTCACGATTAAACAAATTGAGCGTTAATCTCCCCACAGGCACATTAGGTGACCTGCGTGGATAATTCAAATTGTATAACATCCAGGAAAAGGAGGAAATTAATCGGAACGAGAAAATTCCGTTACCTCTGATTAATTTGTCGTGCGATATCAAAGTGTATATGGGAGGAAGACCTTCTGTCTCTCTCACTCACTTAATCCTCGTATTGTATCCGAGCGCGGATTACCATAGATACCACACCAGCGTGCGTACACTCATACACTTAGGACACTATTTTCACACACGAAGATCTTCGTTACTCATCGAATATCCACGCTATCCCTTTAAAGTCTCTCCTTTCCCCCCAAAGGCCCTCCGAACTCCGGTCGAGTCCTTTAAATCGAACAATTGCGGATCTATCACGGCAGAGACCGAAAAACCTGAGAAAAACCCTTTTGTCTTTTCCAAACTCGCCTCACGAGTCCCACATCAACTGTTTCCTCGCTTCTCGAGATTTGGCACCTTTCTCATTTCATTTAAACGTCTCGCTTCACGAGCGTTGCTAGGGAAGACCTCTTTTTTTGCTCTCATTGAGTCCCAATGATGAAAGGTCTGACTTTCGAGGTGTGCCGTAACGCGCCACATGAAAGATTACACCAAATCTGAGGGATCCTCAAAAAACAAAAATAAATCTATTTAAATTCATATGATCCTCTCTGTGTGCGGATATTCACGCAATACAGAAACACACCACATACACACACACAAAATAAGCAGAATCACATTTTCCCGGGGCGTCGAGTCCAGAACTCATTAGGCTCTCTCTCTTGCATATAGCTGCGAGGAAGAGAGACAAATTAAATACTCGCGAATATCGAGCAAAGGAAAATAAGAATTAAATTCCCAATTAATTCGTGAAGCTCGAATTTTCGTTTCGTTTCAGTATATTAAAATTAAAAGAGTGAGCATTGAAAATTAATATACCCGTATATGAAAACAGTTTTTGTATACTTTTACGCAATTTTCAAATACGTTATTAAAAATTAAAACACTTATTTCTTAAAATTGCAATCAACCATTGAAATTTTTTTTCAATATTGTAATGAAATTTAATATACAGTATAGGAAATTTCAATAACAAGTATAAGAACTCGAAATTAATATACATGGTATTGGAAAATTAATAATTTTATCTTGAATTTAATATTTGGATATTCAAATTAAAAGATGAACGTTGAAAATTCAAATCCCCGTATATTATAAAATGGTTTCTATAGGCTTTTTCGCATTTTCAAGATACGTTATTGGAAATTTAATACACATATTTTCCAAAATTACAATCAATGTCAGCGGCCGTGCTAGTTGACGCATCCACCACTATGCGTCGCATGCGCTCGGAGCTCTGTGCCCAAGCGAAACAGGCATATGACGGTGTTATATACCGGACGGTCAGCGTGCCCAATATACTTACCTGGCGCAGAGGTTACCGTGACGATTAAGGCGGTTCCTCCAGGGCGAAGGTCTTCCATTGCACTTTCGGTCGAGCTGACCCTTACGAATATTCGTAATGTGGATATCTCGGGCGTACAATTTTAGTTGCACTGTGAGAAATTTTTGTATTAAATTTAATAAAAAAAAATATGAAGTTTTTATGCATATACATGATACTAAATTTCATATTCAATGTGTACAGTAAAATTCCAATATAAGTGTATAAAAAATCAAATACAAAAGAATATTAATTTTCATATCTTTTTTCATGATCCTGCTTTAAAAATCATAGTATGTATTGGAATTTAAACATACGAACGTATATTAAAATTAAAAGAAGTTATTTAATTTTTCATATACTCCTATTGGAATTTTAATATACGAACGTGAATTAAAATTAATATATTGTATATGCATAAAAACATCATATTTTTTTTATTAAATTTAATACAAACATTTTTACCGTGTACCTTCAATCGACGTCAGCCAATGAATCAACCATTGTCACCTTCGTCTGCTCGAAGACGAAGGTAGCACCGCTCAATCGACTGACAATTCCTCATCTTGAGCTAACAGCGACTGTCTTACTTTCAAGGTTGGTTTCACACGTTCAGATGACATTGAACTTATCGGAAATTCCTATGTTCCTCTGGACGGACTCTTTAGTTATCTTGACATGGAAAACTTCACCTCCAGCACGATGGAAGGACTTTGTGAGAAATCGAGTCACTTCCATTCAAGAGCTTACTTCGAAGGCAACATCGCGGTTCATTTCGGGAAAAGAGAACCCGACGGACTGTGCATCCCACGGGCTGACTCCTTGCCAACTTTCTAAACACCACCTATAATGGGACGGGCCCAAGTGGCTCACACTTCTGCAGACTTCATGGCCCACATCCTCAGCCGAACCTTCGTCGGACTGCGACCTCGAGCAAAAACTGCAGCTCGCCTTTACTACAACATCGGATCAACTTCAAAATTGGGTTCTTGAGAGATATTCGTCTCTTACTTGGCTTCTTCGAATGACGGCTGTATGTCGACGAGCCGTCGCTCGTTTCAAACGCCTTCCTCGCACTTCAACGGGTCTTCAATTGACACCCGGAGATTTGGAGGAGGCCAAATTCTTCTGGATACGTCTCGTACAACGAACGTACTTCCTGGCTGAGGTGAGAAAAATTTCGAATGGGGAAACGCTTCAGAATAGCAACCCTCTCGCAGCCCTAACGCCCTTCATTGATCAATCTGGGACTCTTCGTGCTGGTGGTTGGCTAAGGCATTAACTTTTGCAGCCCGAGGCAAAGCATTCACCGAGTTTGCCTCGGAAATCACACTCCACGACCTTAGTCATTTCAGATGCACACTTACGGATGCACACAGTGCACCTTGAGCTTTCTTCGACAAGCTTATTGGATTCTGGGCGGTCGAGCGCCGGTTCGAGCGCATATTCTTCGGTGCACGTCGTGTGCGCAACTTCGACGACTCCAAGCGCAACAGCTTACACTGCCCACGTCACACCTTCACGAGCCTTCTTTCCTTCTGGGCTTGATTACGCAGGGCCCTTTACGATCAAGACATGGCACAGACGGGGCACGAAAACATACAAGGCGTACTTCGTTTTCGTTTGCTTCGCTACTTCTGCCGTACAATTCAAGCTCGTCACCGACTACACTTCAGAGGCCTTCATCGCTGCGTATCGGCGATTTTCGAGGTGACGAGGCATGTGTCACATACTTTACAGTGACTGCGGCACGAACTTTATCGGCACAGATGCGGCACTTCGAGCTTTCTTCAAGGCTGGATCAGAAGTAATGAACTCTACAATCAGTTCTCTGACCAATCTTGGAACTTCGCGGTCCTTTAACCCCCCCCCTCCCGCTGCACGTCACATAGGTGGGAAATGGGAGGCCACGGTGAAGTTGGCCAAATTTCATCTTCGGCGGATCATCGGAGATGATCCGATGATCCGCCGCTTAAGTATGATTAAGTATGATTTTTATGATCCCCGCTTAAGTATGAAGAATTTACGACTTTTCTTACGCAAGTCGAGGTGATCTTGACCTCAAGGCCTATTTGTCCGTGGTCAGACAACCCTGATGATACTTCATCGCTTACACCGGGTCACTTCCTCATCGGAGAGGCATTAAAAACATTGCCAGAGCCATCGTTAACTTCAATTCCGAAAAATCGACTTTCGAGACGGCATTTCCCTCAGGCCAAACTTCAACACTTCTGGCAACGATGGTCTTCAGGCTATCTTCAACGGAACCTTTCAATCTTAAAATAAAGGCACCCTTCAAATGAGATAAAAGTTGGCTCGCTCGTACTAATCACTGACGAGCAACTTTCAACTTCAAGATGGCCGTTGACTCGAGTGGTCGAACTTCATCCGGGATCGGACGGCCTTACTCGAGTCGTAACACTTTGCAGGGCAACTTCAACCTTCAAGAGACGAACTTCAAAACTGGCAATACTTCCTGTGGACTCTTCGACGACAACAGTCGCCGAAGACGGGGAGAATGTTAAGGGAACGTCGAGCCTCGAGAGTTCACACGACAGGTTAGCAGCTCCCGGCCAGCCACTCGCTTGAACTCCGAGAGCATCGATAAATTCCCCCCACTCTTCGATTCGTCACTTTCTTCGATTTCCGACTTCTTCTTTACTTCTAGTTCGATCTCTGCACGATATGCAAAGATAATCCTCAAGTATTTTGCGCTCTTCGTTTTCCAGTTTAGTTTTACGGTATTTTTCACACTTCTTTCGGCTTCCGATTAACGAGTCAGCGCGATTTACGCCTGCGTTGATTTTCGTGACGGTGGGTTTTATATTCGGATACTTCTGTGAGATATTTTCTATCGAACTCTTTAGGTCGCTTCGCACACGTGTCGACGTGCACGCCATTGTTCGCACGAGTGCAAAAATTGTTTATATACCAAAATTCACGCAAATGAAGTTCATCGATTGGAAGAAAGACTAATGTTGTTATTTTTCCTAAACGTGTGAGTTTTCTTTTGTGTTTTTTTTATTTCTCAGCCTCTTCAAATTTTCACAAATTCCTTGGACATTTTTTCCTGGTCACCTCACCCGAGAATTACGGTCTCTCCCCAAACACCCAACCCGACCCAAGCAAAAATCTACTGTTGGGTACTGTTTTGACAGAAACGAAACCAATAATTTGTGATTATTTTTCGAAAAAAGGGTAGTTTGTCATGATGTTTAGAGTCTAAGTTGAACTACGCATTATCCGAGGACTAGTCGGAACATGAGGTTTTCCGATATCGGAGACGTCAGTGATCGGTAGACGATCGCTCACTGTGGGTTAAATACCGCACAGGAAAATACGACGAATATGGGCGCTTACTATGAAACTATGACTGAATGAGGCTTGGAAACGGGGTACAACTTGGTCCAGCGTTCTATCTTCTTAACCCATCAGAACAATCAATTTCATCATTTCATCTGTTCATTTCCTCACAAGGAAAATTGATCCGACATAGACTTGACACCGATGAGACTTTCTCGATCGTGTGATACAGCCAAATGTAGAATGTGGCTAAATCTTGCATTGAGGGCTGGTCACTTTAATCGAAATACAACACTATTATAACCCAACGTGCGTTTTTTTCGGGCTGTCAATCTTCATAATGTACAATACGTTCATGATTGAAGTAGCCTTGATACCTCTGAAATATTGAAATAAAAATAACAATACCGTTCTGTGAGAACAAGATTGCATGTGGCTCGCATGTGCGAGACTTTTTATCCAAAAACTTATCCTATCTCATCCAAGAAAAAATCTATTTGCCTCGAAATTCCAAAACTACAGTGTCTTTGGTTGCTTGAATATCCTGAGATGGGTACTAGTTCAACAGAAGCAAGAGCAATAGTTTGTGATTATTTTTTGAAAAAAGCGTGGCCTGTCACAATGCTAGAAGTCTAAGTTCAACTACTTAATATCCGTGGACCAGTGAGAACATGAGATTTTACAATATTGGAGCACTTCAGTGACCAGTAAAAGATAGTTCATCGTGGGTTAAATACCGCACAGGAAAATACGACATAAGCGATAATTCTCCTATAAAATCAGACTTCGGAGTAGGGTACGACTTGGTGGAGCGTTGTTTTTTTTTACCCACAAGAAGCGGGCGTTTTATCATCTCGTCTGTTCATTTTCTCGCAGTAAAAATCTATCCAGCATGGACTTGACAACGCTAAGACCATTCCAAATTGAATGATAAAGGTAACAGATAAATGTCGTCTTACAAGTCAGTAACTTTGATTATAATACCGTATCATCATAACCCAACGTGCGATATTTTTTCAGACTATTGTTCTTCATAACGTATAATAGGTACATGCTAGATGTGGACTTAATACCTCTGAAACATTAAAATGAAAAGAACAAGATTGCATGTGGATTGCAAGTACGAGGCTTTTCATCCAAATACTCACCCCACTTGACCCGAGTAAAAATCTATTTGCTTTGAATTTGCTTCAAAACCTACAGTGTCTTCGGTTGCTTGAATATCTCGAGATGGGTTCTGTTTTGACAGAAACGAGACCAATAAATTGTGATTATTTTTCGAAAAAAGAGTAGTCTGTCATGATGCTTAGAGTCTAAGTTTAACTACGCAATTTCCGTGGACCAGTAAGAACACGAGGATTTCCAATATTGCAGCACGTTAGTGATCAGTAGACGATCGCCCATTGTGAGTTAAATACCGCACAGGAAAATACGACGAATATGAGCAAGTTTCCTATGAAAATGCGACCGAAAGAGGCTTGCATGAAGGGTACAACTTGGTCCAGCGTTCTATCTTTTTAACCCACAAGAACAATCAATTTTATCATCTCGTCTGTTCATTTCCTCACAAGGAAAATTGATCCGACATGAACTTGATACTGCTGAGACTTTCCCGTTCGTATTGATACAGCCAAATGTGGGAAGTGTCAAAATCCTGCTTTGCCAGCTGGTCACTTTGATCAGAATACAACACTATTTTAACCCAACGTGCGACTTTTTTCGGCCTGTCATTCTTCATATTGTACAATACGTTCATGGTTGAAGTAGACTTGATACCTCTAAAACATTAAAATGAAAATAACAATACCTCTCTGTGAGAACAAGAGTCCATGTGGCTCCCATGTGCGAGACTTTTAATCCGAATACTCATCCTACCTCACGCAAGGAAAAATCGATTTGCTTCGAAATTTCCAAGACTACAATGTGTTTGGTTGTTTCAATATCCTGTGTATGTATTTGTGATAATTGTGATTATTTTTTGAAAAAAGACTAGTCTGTCACGATATTAGAAGTCTAAGTTACACTACTCAATATCCGTGGACCAGTGCGAACTTGAGGTTTCAGAATATTGGAGGTCGTCAGTGTTACGTCCTGGGCTTATTCAGCCACCATTTTTTTATGTCGAGAATTGTTTTTTAGGTCATACTTTCAAGTTAAAAATAAATTTATAATGAAAAATGTTCATTGGTGCTCAGAAGAACCAGAAAATTACCAAAAATATTTTATGACGGCTCATCAGTGTGCGAGTGAGTAGCCATTGACGATCTCATGCTAGTCGGTTGCAGTTTTTCTGCTGACCAAGGAGATCTCACGGTAGCCGAAAGACGCTGCATATACAAGAGATGTGCAGTGCTCGGTGTAAGAACACCTCGCTCGCGCCTTGATATCCAATCAGTAGTCTTAGGAAGAGCGACCAGAGTGGTCACTCCCCTTAAAATGTGTTAATTCAGTTGCGTTCGGAGGTGCAACCCGAGCGGTCGCATCCGCAAAATTGATAAGTCAGTTATATTCGGGGGAGGCGACCAGATTGCCCCCCCCCCGCCGAAAATGATCAGTGTGGTCTCTTCAAAAAGTTACAAGAAATAATCAAATAAATATCAACGAATAAGCATACACGTGTGACGAAACCTCTAAGCTGTTGACGATCATGTATAGCCACACCTCTAGATCGTCAATCAGCCATGTTTTCAGCACCTCTGAGATGCCTCATCAGAGTGTATTGGAAATAAATCGAGAAGAGAAATTAAAATGTTTACCTATCAAAATTGGCAAAAGTGTAAATCCGTTTCTCGTAAAGTATCTCGACCATTGGTCGAGATAACAGTTTCAATAATAGTGTTGTTTTTGTTATTATTGAACAATAACCTGCATTGGACACCATTATTTTTCACTTCAACCAATTCCGCTTGGGCTCCAATCCCTGACGGGCGCATTCCCGTCTGACAGGAGCAACGTCAACGTATTAACAGGTTCGTCCAAACTTGATATCAGGACGTAACAGTCAGTGATCAGTAAACGATTGCCCATCGTGGGTTAAATACCGCACAGGAAAATACGACCTGAGCGATAAAGTCTCCTATAAAAAGGTTACAGAATGAGGCTTGCGAATCGGATACGGCTTGGTCGAGCGTCGAGCATTTTATCGTCTCGTCTGTTCATTTCCTCGCAGTGGAAATCTATCCACTATGAACTTGATACCGCTGAGAATATTCCAAAGAAAAGAATAAAGTTACCGGATGAATATCGTCTTACAAGTCTGTAACTTTGATTAAAATACCGTATCATCATAACCCAATAAACGACATTTTTTCGGTCTATTATTCTTCATAACGTACAATAGGTACATGCTTGAAGTGGACTTAATACCTCTAAAAAATTGAAATAAAAATAACAATAGCGTTCGGTAACAAGATTGCATGTGGCTTGCATGTACGAGACTTTTCATCCGAATACTCATCCTACCTGACCCGAGAAAAAATCTATTTGCCTCAAATTCACGAAATCTACAGTGTCTTTGGTTGCTTCAATATCGTGAGATGGGTACTGTTTTGACAGAAACGATACCAATGATTTGTGATTATTTTTCGAAAAAAAGGTAGTCCGTCATGGTGTATAGAGTCTAAGTTTAACTACGCCATATCCGAGAACTAGTCAGAACATGAGGTTTTTCAATATTAGAGCACGTCAGTGATCAGTAGACGATCGCTCATTGTGGTTTCAATACCGCACAAGAAGATACGATGGAAATAATCAAGTTTCCTGTGAAAATGTGACTGAATGAGGCTTGCGAATAGGGTACAACACGGTCGAGCATTCTATCCTCTCAACCCACAAGAACAATCAATTTTATTAACTCGTCTGTTCATTTCCTTACAAGGAAAATTGATCCGACATGGACTTGACACCGCTGAGACTTTCTCGATGGTCTTGTCACAGCCAAATGTTGAAAGTGGCTAAATCTTGCGATGTGGGCTGGGCCCTTCAATCGAAATACAACACTATTATAACCCAACGTGCGACTTGATACCTCTAAAACATTGAAATAAAAATAACAACAGCGTTTTGTGAGAACAAGATTGCATGCGGCGCGCATGTACGAGACTTTTTGTCTGAATACTTGTCCTATCTCACCCAAAGAAAAATCTATTTGCCTCGATTTTCCGAAAACTATAGTGCATATGGTGCTTCAATGTCCTGAGATAGGTACTAGTTCAACAAAAACAAGACCAATAATTTGTGATTATTTTTCGAAAAGGAGTGTCACGATGCTAGAAGTCTACGTTTAACCACTCAAAATCCGTGGACCAGTAAGATTATGAGGTTTTACAATATCGGAGCACGTCAGTGATCAGTAAACGTGTAGTTGTGTGTTTTAAACTAATTTTGTGTTCATTGATTCTGGTTTTCAGGTATCCTTTGGTTTGTCCTGTGTATACTGAGTTATATCCTTTGCAGTTATTATTGTAAGCGATGTTTGATTTGTTTAGATTTTCAATTTTATCTTTGGTAGAACCAATGATAGGTAGAATGTTGTGTTTATTGTTTGTGACTAATGTTATGTTGTATTGTTGGAAAAGACGGAGTAATTGGTGGTGAATGTTCTTTGTGTATGGTAGATTTATTAGTTTAGAGAAATCGAAATCATTATTATTCTTTGATTGTGTGTTGATTATAGATAATCTGTGTTTTATTGTTTTTTCAGTGAAGGATATGGGATAGCAATTTTGTGTCATACTGTTTTTATATAAGTTCTAGGTTTTTTTGATGAAAAGATGGGTGAGATAGTTTCATTGCTCTGTAAACTCACGTGGAAATTATTATTTTTTTTTGCTGAGTGGGTGGTGTAAGAACAAATCAATAAATCTACCAGACCAAGTTGGTTTTCTGTACCAATCTGTGATAATTAAATTTTCCTTTCGAATTAAAAGTATGTCTAAGAACGGAATTTCATTATTTTTTTCTATTTCTGTCGTTAAATGTAATTTTAAGTAATTTTAATAACTAAGTAGCGTAAATGACGCAATAATACAACCACAAAATATTATTCATTGACATCGCATATAACACAATAATGTAACCATCGAATTTTATCTATTGACTTCGCAAACACACTCATTCATCTATTGACCTCGCATACACACTCATTTTACTTATCGACATCGCATACACACCCATTTTAAGTTAATACACTCACAACATCTCACCTCACTCACATCCATTTTAATTACCGACAGAGCTCAGAATATAGCTCCAAACACATAAATTTCAAAAGTCACTCAATACATTTCATTATACACATAATCATAAATCCAGGGTTTCGACTATCTCCTTTAAAGGTGAAAACTCCTCCGTAATTGCCTCCTGGTCCTGGGGAAAAGTCGTCTCTAGCATCGACAGAGCCTCTCTTACCAGATTGTCGGGAAATTCGGTACCTGTGATCGCAGTGATCGCAAGAGCCCGTTCCAGGTAGGGTAACATCACTGCCACGATCTCTTTTAGAGTCGGATTCATTATAATTCTATACAGGAAGATGAGGATTGTGACAAGATTTTAAATCATCTACGGACACTTTGTGTAAACGATTTCCTTCCTGGTCCCTAAGTTCGTAAACTACCGGGAAAATAATTCGAGAAATAGTAAAAGGACCGTGATACTTAGTTGCTTATTTCGCCGCTACATGCTGACTGGCTGATGAGAGAATTCTCTGTCTCTTTAACACCCGATCAGCCACACTAAACTGGGGAACTCGTCTGTGCCTGTTATATTGAGCAGCTTGCCTCTGGTAAGCCTCCTACAGTTCGTATTGAACTTGTTCTTTTAGGAGTTGTAATGAGAGAATTCTCTGTCTCTTTAACACCCGATCAGCCACACTAAACTGGGGAACTCGTCTGTGCCTGTTATATTGAGCAGCTTGCCTCTGGTAAGCCTCCTACAGTTCGTATTGAACTTGTTCTTTTAGGAGTTGTAATCGCTCCATGTGTCCCGACCACTCTTCCCTGAGCAAAGGTACCAAGGTTCTATCCCCTCCATCTCGTCGGTAGAATTGATGCATCTTTAGCGTTCTGCCAAGATTCAGGTAGGCAGGACTACAGTCAATCGACGAGTGGTGAGATGTGTTGTAGGCGAATCGAAATTCAGGCAAATGTTCGTCCCACGTACGATGATCGTTGTTCAGAAAGGCGATTATCATCGTTTTCAATATCCGGTCGACTCTTTCCACCGGATTCGATTGTGGATGGTATGGTGGAGTCGTAGCCTGGAAGATTCCATACTCGGTAGCCAATGAACGTAGGCTGTGGTTCACGAATTCGGTTTCGTTATCAGTCAATAAGACCTCCAGAACACCCCATCGTGAGAACACGAGTTCCTTAAGTGCTTCTCTGATCCTTACCCCGTTAGCTTTCCGTAAGGGACAGCACTCTATCCATTTGCTGAATAGATCCCGTATTACCAGGACGTACGAGTACTTCGAACGTGTAGGTGGTAGAGGTCCCATTATATGCGCGGCAATGACCACCCACGGCCCTTCAACAACCCTTCGACCCATCAATCCGAGCGGTAGAGCTTGAACGGCTTTGATTCTTTGTCATACTTTGCAGTGTCGAACATACCGGGCCACGGTATCAAACATCCTTGGCCAGAAGTAAGAATACGCGATTCGTCTGAAAGTCTTATCGATGCCCAGGTGTCCCGCTTGCGGAACATCGTGACATTCGTATAGCACTGCTATTCTTGATACCTTCGGCACTACTAATTTCCATTCCGTATCCTCGGTACCTGGTACCGGACGATGTAATATTCGTCGTCGAAGGTAAAGACGATCCTCTTCAATTCTTCAATCAGGAAATTGTTCCCGTGGGCTCGTTACTTCTTGGTAACGTCCCTCGTACCATGGATCTGCAATAGGTTCGTTTTCATCTTCGTTGACTGCCAATAATTCCGGAAACTCCAGTTGTAATGGTTCCCTTTCGATAGCTGGCACCGCATTTCTTTTATCGTTTCCGGTTGGTTCCGTTGTTTCGTACATGCGTGATAACGCGTCGGGTACATGATTGAGAGCGCCCTTGCGATGTACAATTTCAAAATCATCTTGAGAGCCCATCTCGCCAATCTTTCCGTAGGATCTTTAAGATTACGTAACCACTGCAAGCTTGCGTGGTCCGTAATCACCCGAAATCGATAGCCATTCAGATATGCCCGGAATTTATCGATTGATCATAATATCGCCAGACATTCTTGTTCTGTCACGGTATAGTTTCGCTCAGCATTTGATAATGTTCGGTTTGCATAATGGATCGGATGTTCTTCGCCCTTGCACTCTTGTGTGAGAACGGCACCAAGTCCCATAGAACTGGCGTCCGTTCGCAGAGTGAACGATTACGAGAAATCCGGTCTAGCAGGGTAGGAGGTTCCATCAATGCTTGTTTTAATTTATCAAAGGCAAGTTGTTGTTCCTCACCTCAAATCCATGCCTGATTTTTCCGAACCAACCGCGAGAGAGGCTCTGCCACCTCCGCGTAATGCGGGATGGAAAGTCGGTACCAGGAAGTCATTCCCAAGTAACGACGGATCTCCCGCATATTTTTCGGTAGCGGATAATTATGAATCGCCTGGGTCTTCTCGGGATCTACCTCCAAACCCTTGCTATTCACGCGAAAACCGAGATAACTTACTTCGTGGCAGCAAAACTCGCACTTATCCGGGTTTATCAACAGTCCAGCTGAAAGAATCCTATTGTTACGTCTCAACCGGCTAGTATTCCATCTCGGTCAAGAAGGGTAAAACCTTCCTTTACACGTTATTCGGAATAACTGCGTTATGTTGGACAAGTGGCCGTTTCGAGCCTAACCTCGCGGAAATTTGCTCAGGATGGCCTGGAGAGTGTATTTCAAGTATTGTATTGGTTGAATTTAACTATTATTGAAAATTTCTCGATTGGGAGTTAATTATCAAGGCAATATATTACTATGTATTGGGGCTGACAGACTACCCTGCAGGTATTAAATGGTACTTCGAAGGGTTGGATATTATTTCTCAATGAAGACGCGATTGATACGACGATTACGGGGATTGGATCCGGAATAAACATAATAGGCGTGAATTGATTGGACATGGTGGGGAGAAGTGAATCAAGAATGTGAAATTTCTGAATGCAAATGAGTTAAAATAATAGCAGATTGAATTGATTGTCTTATCGATTGGAGGATTATAGAATTTAAACAGCGGTTGTCATTACGCGTGATTGTTCGGAATGATTGGTTTCGGAAGGGGTGAATTTAACCTGTGAAACGATTTTTATAGGGATGAATTTTCGGTCTTTTCGGAAGGAAATCAGGCAAACAAGAACCGTAATTATGAATAAAATACTAATTGTTGTCAGGGCGATTATTCGCGATTCGTTTAGAAACCACATGTCTCAATGATTTAATAACTTATTTTGCAAGAAAGTAAAGAAGGATAAGAATTTGATTTTTAAAACAAAGGCTTTTGAAGATTTAAAACGTGAATGTTAAAGGGGAATTAAGATCACGAATGATTGTAAAAAGGGGAATTTTCCAGAAACGGAGATTCGAAACAAATTACTTTTAATTATGGAATTTCATGTTGAGATTGAAAACGAAGGGGGAAGAGATTGTTCTCGCAAGTTTCATTCAAAGTCTCATCAATTGAATGATTGATTGTCTGAGTGATTGATTGAGTGAGAAAATAATTACATGAATTTAAACTTCGGTGGAATCATCACGAAGAAAGTAAACGCGGGATTGTCCATCGTTTGTCTCTGAGCGCGGGAATTTACCGGTGATAAGAATGTATCCCATAACGAAAATCGCGACTGCCAAAACAATTATCGTGACCATGCCTACCCAAACAGCTATTTCCTCGAGTTTGGTCATTTTGTAAAAATGTATTTAAACTTAGGAAAAGATTCTAGACGCGCCAGATTTTTACTAACGACTCGACTTTAAATGCTAAAAACCCAGTTAAGATCAAGTTAATGATGAAAAATATAACCAGAAGCAAAAGAGCAATTTTTAATTGAAAAATATCGGATTCATACATTGAAGGAAGTTTGAATGAATATAGACACCCCGTGTATTGTGTGCAAGGTGGACCGCGACAGAAACATAACGGGTGTCAGAATTTTAATGAAAACTTCCGATAAAACGCGAAAGGGGTTGAATTTAATTTCGACAAAATTTAATTATCAAACTCAAAGGATTGCCCTAGAGGGACAGAAAATCCATTGCGGACCCGTCCTCGATGGGAGTCGAGAGTATGTTCTCTCGAGGGTTAATTTCTAACGATGACCACATTGTAATTGTACTTACTCTTGCTGTTCTCTTTTGGGGATTGAGAAATGGAAGACGAACTCGAACTTGGTGACGAATGAAGATGATAGATGATGAGATCCAAGAATCAATCAATCCCAGCGATGAAGACAACGAAAGTTGAAAATGTCGTTGAGGCGATGGAAACACGAACCCAAAACGATCGATTAATGGATCAAAGGGATCGGAAGCGACGATATGCACACACAATGAACAGTCACAGTTCCACAGAATGTTAATTATAAATATATTTAAACACAAATTAATTTCGCACAATTCACAATTGGAATTAAACGACGTTTCACCGATGAGTCTTTCTTAACCGTAGCCGGGATAACGTAAAAATAATGTTGATAATGATTAATTTGAGCACGCACTAAAGTCTATATAATGTCTAAAAATGATTAAAATGATTAAAACGAAGGGAATATAAAATTGAAGCTTTAACCGAAGTCACGAGTTGACAGCTTAATCAAAGAAAATAAATGAAATTTGAAATCGCGGAGATGAATGTCGTGGACGATGTTGACCGTGCAAAATTTTCGAAATCAATGTCTTAATTACTTGGTGCGACTCGCGCTTTTATACTCTTTGGACAAGCTTAGTTTTGGGGAAGGGGCAATTTGTCCCTTGGTTCCTAAGACATTGCACGTCTTAGAGCTCCCCTCCACCTCACCGGTCATCTTGATTTCGCATTGATTAAATGATAATTAAACTTAACTTTAACCTAAATTTCACTCATACTTCCATTCTTGTACATTCTGCATTATCTGAAAACAATTTGCAATTTTAAATTCCAATTTTTACGTATATTTCGCGTGTACAGAGAGTCGAGGGGTCTCTTTCTTTCATTCTCTTTCTCACTTACTCCCGCCCTCGTTTGGGCTCTCGCTACGCTTAGGCCCCACCGCCGAGGCTTTGACCATCCCTCTCGTTCTCTTTCACTCTTGCATGCCTTCTCATACTCTCTCGATCTAAAGCTCTTCTGATTGGTTCGATTTTTGACTATGGTTACTTCTCTCTCTTTCCTGTGACAATTTTCATATTTTCCATTCCTTCTCTGTTCTACTGCACTATATTTCCTATGCTTTATAAAGCTCCTCCCATCATTTCCTTATAAGGGAATGAGAAAGAGTCTCGAATGGATAATTCGTTTGAACGCATTTGTTAAATTCTTTTAAATAATTTCTATTGATGAATATATATATTTTTGAATAATTGTAATTGTAATATTTTTTTATATTTTATATTTTGTGAGCTTTAATTTGAGATTTTTAATTTGTTCAAACGGTTTCGAATAATGAATTTTAAACTGAATTGATAAATTAATTGTTTTAATTTTTGAGCGATTGTTAATTTGAAAAATGCTCTAATTGATAAGGTTTTAATTTTCAAATTTTTATTCCTGATTGTTCTTGGTAATTATGTTATTGTCATTTTTGAGTGTAAATTGTTTATTTATTTTAAATGAAATATAAATTTTTGGTTGTGCATTTTTCTGAAACTATTTTTGGTTTTGTTTATAATTAAATAATTCAATTTCATAATAATTCTATTAAATAATTACTTTTGTTAATTTGAATTTCTTGTTATTATGATTTTGACGAAATAGAATTTGTATTTTTCAAAGAACTGATTATTGAAAATGTTTAAAAATGTTTCGAGACTTTTGTAACATGTAATAATTTGGTTTATATTTTTCTCTCATTTTTGGGTAATTCAAATTCTATTTCTCAGAAGGTTACCTGATCTTTTTACCTGAAATTAGTCATTCATTCATACGCACGTTTCTTATAATTAACTTAAATCGCACGCCTACTTTTAAGGCGAAATTCCTCTTGAGTTTCATAACTGCTTTATAATTTTAACTTGCAACTTTTAACAATGCTTTTTATGAATATTATCTATGCCCAAATTTGGCGTGTCCCCCGTGGCGACTCATTGTGCGAGAGAGAGCGAAACGACGCATGAGGGTTGCGGGCCTCGTGCCGTCCGCGGGGCGCGAGGGAATTTTCTCGGACCCTTGGACAAAGACTCTTTTCCAGCGTCCTCTCAATTCTTTCTCGAATGGTCTTGTATTTTTTTAAAGTTGACAGATTTACTAGCTTCGGATGTTTGCAATATGTCGATAGCATTTCTTCGTTTAATATCTTGAGATAGAGCGTTGAAAGGATTTTTTTTTTTTTTATACATACATATCGGGTTGCACTGAAGTGTGCTTTATCTTTGGGTAATTTCTTTCTCTGCAAGGCGTGACTAATTTTGCTATGGGCCACGTGTATGACCTTTCCCAGAGACAGTGGTGTTCTTTTCCTTCATCATTTTCAATACATGTCCCTTTTTATTTTTTTCCTCTCTTTTCTACCCTAATAAATCTTTGCAATATCCTTTTTTTCCAAAAACTCAACTGTCGTCTGTAAACTCTCAAGAGAAATTTTTCCTTCGCATTATTGCGTCTTAAAATAATTTTATTTTCTATTTCGAATGACCTGACCCAAGCTATGTAATTTTCATGCTCGATACTAATTTTGAATTTACTTTTACTGTCCGGTTTTGCGATCTTTCGGGATCTCAGGCTGATTATGCCAATAAAATGAAAAGGAAGAACCACTGGCCGTACGTACTAATATAATTTTTCGGTGCCTCATTTACGACGGCGTCGGTGTAGCTGCACTCGGTGTGCGTGAGGGTCTCAACGCTACGCTAGGCTAGTGTGTGTGCCACGCGCTCTCTAAGATTTCAACGCTCGGTGTCGCCCGGCTCCACAAAGGCCTATCGATATTTATCGTGGAGTTTTGTTACTCCGGCGGATGTTTTCTCGAACCGATGATTGAGATTGTTTTATTTAAACGTAATAATAACACGCTTAAGACTCTCCTCGGTGGTCTGAATCGATACGTGACTAACCAGGCGTTGACGTTTTCCTCATGGCTCCGTAATTTGAGTGGTTGAAAATTGGTGGAAATATGGCCACACCGAAAGAATGGACCCTTGACTCGACCGTGTCCCTTTTCCATGCGTAATTTTCTCGAGAATCTTCCGATATGGGAAACTCAAGAACGACGAGGAAATCCCGAAAGTCGCGAGACGTAACACCTCCCCCTTTAAACGAGCGTCGCTTCGAAGAACGGCGCTCGACCTCGGAAGAGGCACATCATAGCGAATTTCCTGGGTCAGTTCATTGTCGAATTATCCTTAATCTGTAACAATAAAATAAAGCGAACAGAAATAAGAACTCGGAAAATACAAGTTAATTGTTGTTATAAAAGAATTTATATAAATGTAAAAAAAAAGGATCCTTCAGGATCTGGTACGTGCCTTTTTCAAACGGCTTTTGTACTGTGATGATGAAAGTGGTCGTTTGCATCTTGTTCATGGAAGATGTCTCGATGGGTGATATTCCTTGTCCTGTTGCTCTATGGTGTTGTTGGCTGAAGATATGACGAAGTATGTTTGACTGATGTCCTCTTCTCGAAGTTTTTTTTTCTTTGTAATTCGATCGGTTGACTGAAGATGAATCGAATTCTGGGATGATGTCTTCTTATTGTTGTCTCATCGTGACTTCTCCATTCTCTCTTCTTTATGATTCTAATATTTCTTTACTTGACTAAATTTACGTTAAGCAAAATTAAAGTTAACCAAACCAACACCAAGTTATCATTAATGAATAAGTGCAATTAACTATTTACTAAAACTTTCGACCGTTCACCAGAGGATTAGATAAGGCAAGCATTAAATCAAGCAGAAAAAGAAAAATTTCATCTCTGGTAAATAATTGTCGATTGTGACATGTAAATTAAAAGCAAAAGGTAATGATCGTAATATTAAGATTTTAACAAAAAAAAAATTTATCATTTATGATTTTATGAAGGTTGAAACAATAATAATTGGATTAAAACAAATTATGATAGGAGTAAGAATAAGGATTAAAAATGGATAAGGATAATTTTGAGGGCCTAACATCTAAACACGCTATCCTAAATAAATTCAAACGACTCACGTAGATTATTATTCCCTTTTTATTAGAATGGGGGTGAGTATATTTATTTAATAAAAAAAAACTTCAATTGCATAATAAAAAAATAATTTGGTTAAACGTAAAATAAAGAAAGGAGGAAAAAAAAAATAAAAAAAAATGATATTGTAATTTAGGCAGCTGGGGCCCCGTTTCTATCTTCCTCTTCCTCCTCATCCTCTTCCTCCTCAAGAGCCCAGCCTCTACTTCCACTTAAAACTACATAATCTAAGTCCTGCCCTTCGGGCAGGATTATCTCTCCCTCTATCTTATATTTATGTCCTCCTATTTCTACCCATGCCCCCTTTTTTCCTTTCACGGCCCTTGCCCAACATTTCGCGACTTGCTTGGACAACAAGTTCCATTCCGGTGGCGCCCAAAGATCTTCCTCCACCTCCCAATACTCGTACTCGTCTTCCATTCCGGCAGGTCCATATTGGGGCCACTCTTGATTGACGGTGATCTTTACCGTGAGAACATCAGCTCCATAGGGCAGCATGGCGGATTGGTCTTTTGTTTTTGAGAAATAAACAAGGATTTTTCCTATTAGAATAATTTTAGCCTATTTCGTTAGTAATTTCACTCGGAGTTATTCATGCTGGGAAAGATAGTGCGAGAGATAAGGTGTTTTAAACTCGAGGATTATTTTGGCAACGTTGGGTATAAAGCTAGCTTGGTATTTTGCCCTTCTATGCCTGAATTTTTACCCTTTTCCTGAATTTTATTGGATTTTTCCTCCACATCTATTACTATTTCCCTATCATTTCTCCTTTCTTCTATCTGTTCAGCTTCTTTTTCTTTCGAATCGGGAGGGGTTGTTCGATCTATTCCTCTCTTAAGATGTAACAATAGATGGGTTACCGAATCCCATATAGCTCCGATTAAATAGACGGACCACCCGTATACGGTGTGAAGCGCGTACCCGTGAATCATCGTGTCGATTACTAATTTTATCAAACGAACCAACATGAAAATCCCGATTAACCCTGCGCTAATATGTCCAAACGAGAGAAATTTCCCCCACGTCTTTTTCCACGCGGTTTCGAGAACGTTTTCAAATTGGGGATCATCCAAGAGATTCGCGACCGATCCTCCCTCTTTTCCGTTCATTTTTCCTATCATTCCTCTCGCGACTTTATTCAGCACCCCTGGACGTTCTGCGGGAAACATCACGTGCTCCCTTAATTGCTCCAGGTCGGAAGATGTGTATATTCCACTTGTAGCGAGAGATTTGGTATCCTTATATTTCCAGCTCGGCTTCGTCATTGGCTTCATGGTACCAGGTGGATACACATGGACAGGTCCGGGCGCCATGCCGTACCATTCTCCCTCGACAAAGTACATAGGCGGCACGAGTTTGTTGCAGGTCACTTGGGTTCCCGCTTTCATCAACACGTGCGTCCTTGGAGCCATAAAATATGTGTCGTTCCCTCCTGTGACTGGTAACTGAGTATAACAGTCTTCCATGTGGCGAACCTTGACCTCCATTGGGATGCACTTGACGATGTGTACCACTTCCCCTGAGATGACGGCCATATAACCCGGTCCTTGCATCAGGTGATATGCGAATTCGTCTGGAGCTTGGGTTGCGATCGCGAGTCGGTTTTTTAACATTTCTCTTTCGAGAGAACATTTTTGCACCATCACGTCATAGTACAATTGCTGAAGTTGCGTTTTAATATGCCGTTCTACGTATACGAATTTTGAGTTTATGTACGCGAATAGGTCCATATTATTAACGTCCACTTTGCTTCCTTGTATAAACTTTTTCCCGTCGAGAATTTCATTAATAAGCAATCGCGGATGCTCCGTTCGCATCAAAGTTTTATCACACACGTTCAAGGATCCTTTTATCGTAAGCGCGAAGGTAATATCTGATGTAGTTAACGAGTACATTACTGCGGAATTTTGATCGGAAACCTTTTCAGCTAGTCCTTCGTATAATACACTGAATTTATCTTTGCCGCAATTTTCTTGTGGTACCGATTCCCAAAAAGTATGACCTCCTTCTATGTCAACGCATTGTCCTTTATTTAATTGGCATCGCACTCCGGAATTTAAGTAGACTTTATTGTTTTTCACTCCTACTCGCGCGTAATAGTCTCTCATTGTGATTTTCACCTCGGCGGGCACGATTACTTCCGTCCAACTCCCGTAATAATCTGAGTACGCGCTACCGGCACATTTTCCGTTTGAGTCTACATCTCCTGCTAATAATACCGGATAGCTACGGCTTTCGTTAGAAACAACTCCCGAGATTATGGCTTTGTCTATCCTTAAGGAACCGTGTATGTGCATCTGAAGGCACGCTTCTCTAGTTACTTCAGGTAAATACGAAGCTTTCCCGTTATGGACAACGCTATTGTGCGAAAACATCACGCACTTCACAATATCGCGAGATATTTCTATTTTGCATTGTCGTACTTTGACCATTGAATAATCGTCTATTTGCAAAAATTGAATGTGCACTGCCGAAACGTTCAATACCGGTTGAGGTATATCACACTCTTCCACATTTAATAGCGATAGGGTGGTTATATTGGATGCTGACGTTCCACACTCATATCCCACAATCGCATCTACTGGCAAGGGTACTAATATCCCCCAGACCAACAGGCCTATTATCAGGATCCTCATTTTTTTTCATCTGGATAACATAAAGTAAAGGATTAGTGATTACCCCCCTCCCACTTTTTCCCTTTATGTTATTTTTAATTTTAACAATTAAGTTCTTAAAGAATGAAATTTACTTTTGCTTTAAGCTCTAAATGGATTTCTAAGAATTTACTTTAGTGATTCCCAAACTTATTTTAATTCTAACTTTTAATGATTGCATAAAATTATTTCAACTCCTAATATTATCATTTAAGAAAAAGATTTGAATTTTCAGAATTTTTTTTTTTTCATTTTTTGTTGTTTTTATTTTTATTTTTATTCTTTTTTTTTCAGAAATTTACTTTTAATTTTTCCCTATTTCCTTTTTGTCTATATTTTTTTTCCTTTTTTTTTTTCTATTAGTATCTCTTAAAAGCGTTAAAAGACGTCACGTAAAGCTTAGGATGGAAATAAGCGAGGATAAATGTTATCGGGTAGGTATTCTTATTATCTAACAGCCCTGCTTACCGAAGGGGCACGTAGAGGGGCGGTTAAACCGACAACTCCCAGTCTTCTATGGCCAGGAGGCCCTCTATTATTGCAAGGAATACTTCAATGTCCAATTTAAGGAGATCGTATCCCTCTCTCCCCTGGGTAACTTCTGGATTTCCGCTTACGGTCCATACGACTTTAATTGTTCCCACGCCATAATGGTTCGTGCGAGTGAGGTATCGTCCCCACGGATACAGAATTTTCTGCAATTCCTCGCGATATGCGATCATACATCCTTCGTTTATCCAATTTCCTGCGGCTTCCACCTTATCGGATAATTGACGAAGGAAAGATACAGCAAATCCACGCAGGATTTCTCGCGCGGGAAATGACAGGACCTGTTCTCGCGGTTCACGACTTTGGCATGCAGCTTGATTATCATTTTGCCCAGCGTTTCTTTCTTTCTTTTGGACAATCCTTGCCTTATGCTGCTCTTCTTTCTCTTCTTTCGCTTTTAATTTTTCTAATAGAAGCGCTGCCGCCGCGTGACGACCTTTTTGCTTTGACGTGCCTATGCCGCATGCACTAACTCCTAGACTCGTAACTTTATATTCGAAAACGGCGGGTTTCGATCGCGCGTCCTCTCGGAGACACACGTATCTCACGCCCCGACCTTGTTTCATCGCATACTCGTCGAGCAATGTTATCGAAGTCTTTTTATTTGCAGCCATTTTAATTATTCGTTTCTGAAACGTAAAAGTAAATAATCCTAAATTCGAGCTTCTCCTAATTATGATACGTGGAACGGGAGAAATTTTATATTTATGTAAATAGGTTTTCTAACTAGTAATTAATGACGCTTAGGAAATTTTTTTTCTTCTTTTTTTTGTTTCGTTTTGTTTTTAGTTTATTTAATTGTTATTTATGGTTATTTTTATAATGTAAATATTAATGTATAATCCTATTTCTAATTTTAAGTGTATATATATATATATATGTTTTTTTTTCTCGGGAAAACAGCATTGGTGTTTTCAGTGGCTTTTGGGGCACCGGATGTCTGCAAAGATAATAAAAGTAAAAACGAAATTCAGGCAAGGTCCCTCCTTCTTTTTCTTATTCCCTAATTTTCTTTAAGGAGAGGGTTTCTAACCTGTCCTCCTAACCCATTCTGCGGCAACGACGGCTTCTCCTCCTTCCCGCGAGTTCTTCCTCGTCCTCATCCTCATCTGGATATCGCCGTCTATATTCTACGCACAGAGGCACCCTTTGGGTATACACCCATTCTCCCATATTAAGGGCGACCTCATATTCGGCCTCCCCGCTCGTGGGTGCCCTAGCCGTAAACTCCCGTTGTTGTCCGTTAAAAGTTAGGCGCTGGACCACCACGCATACGCCCGGTGACGGCCTGCCCATTGCTATTTCTAACCCATATTCCATGCACATGAGTCCTATGTATATTATGGCTTTTATCTCGTTTTTGAAATCTACGGGCAGCCAATCGCCGTCTCTCCGCGCTATGGTGATAGTCTGGCCTAATAAGGTCATAACCTCTTCGGGGATTTCGTCTGTATCCTGCATCCGTTGCCGAAGGTGTATCAACACCGTCTCCATCGTTTCATTACGTCTTTCCAAACGAGGATCCATCTCCTGTAAGGATCCCTATGCGTTATTTATAATTTATTTATTTATTTATTCCTTATTTATCTTATTATTATTATTATTATTATTATTATTATTTTTTTTTTTTTTTTTATTGAATTTCCTTCACCGCGGTGCAGTTTTTCTTTCTTTCTTCCATGCGGCATTTTCATGCAGGGATCAGATAAGAATGCTTGACCCGATTCTCATGCACGACCTTTGTATTCTTACCTATTTTTATTTTCACATTTCCTCTACCCATCACCTCTACGATTTCATGCGGCCCTGTATATTGGTCTTCGAGCTTTTTAGCTTTAGGACCTTTCTGCAAAAATACGTAATCTCCTTTTTTAAACGTTTTAGGGTTTATTCTTTTATCGTATAAAATTTTGGATTTTTCTTTGGCATCGATTAAATTGGCTCTAGCCATATTTCGAACCTCGTGCAATTGAGTAACGAGTTTTACGAGATAATCGTCATAATCTGGCAATTTATCTTCTACTCGTAGAGGATCTCCTGATGGCACTCGGGCTATTTTACCGAAAACTAGAGCATATGGCGTATGTTTCGTTCCTTCGTGTACGCTTGTATTGTAGTTGAAAATTGCGAGATGGACCCATTCATCCCACTCGAATTCCTTTCCTACATACTGCTTTAAATATTCACCCAGCGCATGATGCGATCTCTCTAGAGATCCATTCGATTGCGGATGAAAAGCAGTTGTGCGTATTTTCCTTATCCGAAATGTTTTTGCAACTCTTTGAAGTAATTTACTCATGAAATTTCGACCTTGATCGGTAAGGATTGCTTTTGGAGCTCCGAATAACGTGATGAAATTCTGAATTAAAGCCCTCGCCACCAAACAAAATTTCGTTAATTGGTCTTGAATCGTTAATATATTTTCATTGCCGCTTTTTGTTTTTGGCAAAGGACCGACAATATCTATTGCAACTTTATCAAAAGCCGAACCCGGTGTATCGGTAATTATCATGGGTTGGCGAGTTTTAACTCTGACACATTTTTTTAATTGACAAGCTAAACATCGTTGAATAAAATGTTGAATATCTACTTTCATTTTTTCCCAATAATAATGTTGACGGATTCTATTAAATGTTTTCGTAACGCCTCTATGTCCACCCACAGGTGAACTATGCATTTCTTTCATTATTTCCTCACGTTCTTCTTTGCTCGGATACCGAATTATACCGTGACAGATGATTATTTTCACGGGGCTTCTTAGAAAGCCCAGTCGCAATTCAGTAATGATATTATCCCAGGGGATATTTCCCACAGTGTCAGTTTTTGCAATACTTATACTTTGGATGTTCAACTTATTTGTCATTTCGCGAAGATTGGCTATTACGTCTTTAATATGTCCGAGGGTCAATGACATTCCTTCCCCAGAATCATCGCTCACCGGCAGAGCCACGTGGTACCTATTTCCCTTTTTCACCGCGCAAGCATGTCCCAGCTGCAGGTCAGGAAAATACGGTAATTCCCCGCGGTCGCTCAGCTTACGCGACCCTAGGTCAAAGGGTTCGCCTCGGATGTTCAAGAAGTAGGCCAGTGTGTCTTTTCGCGTGAAGAAAAGATCTCTAGACTGAATAATATTCCGAGGTATTATTTCCTCATCAATTATTCGCGGTCCTTCATCCTTTTCCTCTTCATCTTCGCTATTTTCTTCAGAATGATTTTCCCTTGGATTTTCATCATTGTTGTTTGCTTTTTCGTCGGAATTTTCGTCGCTGCTATTATCCTCTGAACCGGAAGTCTCTTTTCCCTCATCAGATTCTTTAATTGCTGGAATTTTCTTTTTCTTTTTCTTTGGAATTTCTTCATCGTCAGATGATTCGTCAGGCGTCGAAACCTGTTGAATATCCTCCTTTTGAATACTTTCCTTTACTGATGGGATTGATGGGGATTTTAATTTTGTCTGACTTCTCGTGATTCTAGGTTCTGGTTGGACTGAGATTCGAGGGGGTTTTCCTATCTTTGATTTTTGCGATGTAATTTTCTTCTTTTCCGGAGAATTCAACGTGGTTTTTGTCTCTTTCGGGGGTGAATTATTTTCCTCGAGAGAATTTTCCTCGATTTCAGCTAATTCTTCCGAATTTAAAGACTCTTTCCACTGAACCTCCGGATCTTCCTCTTGTTCGATTTCTTCGATGTTTATTTCTTCTTCATCTTCGACTGAGGCATCACTCTCTTCTCCTTCGAGCAATTCTCTAATCTCCTTATCCGTTAAACCCCTTTGCGAGCGAGTTTCGACAACGAAAATTTCTTCTTCGGATATTTCTTCTTGTTGCGGAACAGGGTTTCGCGATAGCGCATCTGCGTTCACGTTTGTCTTCCCTGCTTTATATACAACATCGTATTCGTATTCGGCTAATTTTAGCCTCCAACGGAGTATGCGTGCATTTCCGTCTTTACAAGTTTTAAACCATATTAATGGCTTGTGATCAGTGACCAATGTGAAACGTTTACCGTAAAGATACGGTCGGAAATGTAAGACACTATATACGATCGCTAAAGCCTCTTTTTCGTATGTATCGTATCGACTTTCTGCACCATTGAGTGTACGTGAAGCGTATGCTATTGGTCTATCTTTGTTTACTGGACCTTGTGATAAAATTCCGCCTATAGCGTAGCCAGAGGCATCGGTAGTGACAACGAATGGTTTTGAAAAATCTGGAAAAATTAATACTGGCTCTGTGCAAAGTCGTTCTTTTAACTCTTGGAAACTTTCTTCTTGATCATTATCCCATAAAAATGGAACCTCATTTTTTAAAAGATTTGTTAATGGTTTAGCCAATCGCGCGTATCCCTCAATAAAACGCCGATAATATCCTGTAAGTCCTAAGAACTGTCGGATATTTTTAACGTTTCTTGGTCTCGGGAATTCTCGCACGGCTGTTAATTTTCTAGGATCCGGTTTTAATCCCGAATCGCCGATTATATGGCCCAAATAAACCACTTCTTTCTTTAAAAATTCGCATTTATCGGGTTGTAAGGATAAATTGGCTTGTCGTAGTCGATCGAATAGTCTCAAACATTTCTCCATATGTTCTTCCAACGTTTTTGCATATATCACGATATCGTCCAAATATACGAATAATTCCTGCCCTTGGAGTCCTCTCAACACCATATCCATAGCCCTTTGAAAGGTAGGTGGTGCGTTTTTGAGGCCCATAGGCATTCGTACATATTCGTAATGTCCATATGGGGTGGTAAATGCTGTTTTATGGCAGTCATCCGGATGCATTTTTATCTGATAAAATCCGGAGGCCAAATCGAAAACTGAGAAATATCGGGCACCGCCCAGTTGATCTAGAATGTCAATGATATTTGGCAACGGATAGGCGTCGCCTATCGTTTTGTCATTCAACTGTCGGAAATCGAGCACCATTCTCCACCGTGGATTTCCCTGAGAGTCTGGCTTTTTCGGCACTACCCACACAGGTGTATTATACGGGGATCCTGATTCTCGAATTAATCCTGCCGCGAGTAATTCCTCAACCTGGTTTCTTATTTCTTCTTTGTGTTTGACCGGAAATCGATATTGCTTCGAATTAACGGGAAGATTATCCGTGGTTGGAATTGTATGCATTACTACATCCGTAGCGCCCAAAATTTCACCTGGGAGATGAAATCTATCAGCACCTTTCCGGATTAATTCATGCATCAATCCAACTTCATCTTTTTCCAGATGATCTAAACGAAGCAATTCTATTATTTTCCCAAAACGTTCTTCGTCTGGTACTCTACCCGTTATCACAAAGAGACGAAAATTTATATCGATATTTTTCTGCATTTCTTCAAAAATTTTCTTTCGTTTTTTATGCAAATTTTCATCATTTTCCTTTTGATCATTTTGATACTTTTTAAATGGCAAAATCGCGTTTTCAAAATTCTCTCTTTCTTTCGAATTTTCTTCAAGTTCCGGCATTAGTGGTCGATTCGTTTCCTCTTTTGGCTGGGCATCCCCTCTTACGCCACCGGATTCTGAATCTGACTCTTTATCCGCTTCTCGATGGTGAATTATATCGCCCATCGGAATAGAACATGAATTTTCTACAGGAATAGAGGTGTGAATTTTTCCAGCGATTTTTGCTTCTTCTTCTAAATTTTTACTCACAAAATTCTTTACTTCTGAGCACGGGAGGGAATTTTCAGGATTACTGAATGAATTATCAGGATCTACTTTTTCTTTTTCTGGATATGGTTCGATTGAATTCCCACAAATTTCACGATTATCAAAATTCCCATGATTCTTCTCAAAACTCGTTTTTATTTTCGCTTGACTGAAGTTTTCATTTTCCTGTTCAAAATTTTCTTTTAATTTCTCAACCAAATTTTCTTTCTCAAAACAATTCACTTTTTCTACGACTGGATTATTCTCTTTTTTATCACCAAAACTCTCAAGAACATGAACAGGACTCTTCTTTTCAACGAAATTTTTATCGAGATTCTCGAAACTCTCACTCACAGGATTTTCTTTGGATTCGAATTGATTTGAATCTTCCTGAATTTCTCCCTGGATTTTAATGCTCGAATTTTCTGAATTTTGAACATTTATCTTTAGATCTTCAATTTTTGTCTCTTTTTGATATTTTCGGGGTTTTTCGGGGAACCTCCCCCCTTTGATTATACTTATCTTTGAATCAATTGACCCATTTTTTCCTCTAATACAAGGAATCGTTTCAACAGCCCTCTCCATGGATGGGCTGGTCTTTTCCTGTACGTCAACGTTCTGTGACACGAGTATTTGCTGCGTTTTCTCACTCTCTCTTTTCGGCAAAGAGGGCGGAGCAGGCAATAGGGTTACAATCGGTATTTCGATCTCGATTTTATGATCTCTGTGATTTGTCACTTGGATATATGCCTTTCCTCTGATATTTCGGACCAATCCTTGTTGGATGGTTACGCCCTTATCAGTCGTGAGGGTTGGCAAATATCCTTCGCGAACTTCAGCGTTTCTTATACGAACATAAAACATTCGAGTTGTGTGGGGTGGGAATGCCATGCTTTCTCTCGTATGGAATGGTATTCTTTTACCACGAACTTCCAAACAATCGTTTTCGTAATCTATTTTTGCAAGATTATCGCGGAAATATTCAGATGATAAAATTCCCGATTGTTTAATAGGAAATTCGCTGTTCACGATATGAAAAACTGCATCCACCCCGAGAGTCATAACTTCTACGAATCCCATTGTACGGACTACGTTTTCAGTTATTCCTCTCAAACCCAAAACTAAATCAGTGCAAATCGGTGTACCTGTATATAAGCAATTTTCTTTTAAAATATTTTTACTCGCTCCTGTATCTAACATTAATATAATTCTTCCTAAATCTCCTCCTTTGAGAGAGATTGTCGGTGGAATTACATCGTCTGATAATCTCGTGAGAAAAACATCCATTATTCGTGAGTGAATTCTTGCGCAACATGCATCACTAGGGTTGGGTGAGTCCCTGGAAAGGCCTCCGCCTGGGCACCCGCTCCCGGCTGGCCCCTTGAGTTTCCCTGGTGGGCTGAGCGCATGTTATTCTGAATTCTCTTTTCGCATTGCTCGAGCATATGACCGGGAGCTTTGCAATACCGGCATAGATCTTGCGAAGAGGGTGATTGAACGGCATTTGCATAAGTCACAGCCCCGCCAGAGCTTGATGCTGAGGCGTTAGGACCTGTGAAATAATTCGGGCCTGGTATCCCTTGAAGAGCTTGACAGAAACTTGGGGTGGGACAATCTTTCGCGACATGTCCCCATCCATGACACCTGTAACATTGACCTCCGACTGTGCGAGTTCCGAGAGGTGTCGGGTTACCTGCAGCCGCTTGCCTTTCGGTGTTGCGTTGCGTTTGATAACAGACCTCCGGATTATGCCCAGCTCGGCCGCAATTGCGACACGGATTCTGGAAACATTTTTCCGTGGGATGCCCTCTTTTACCGCATTTTTGACAAACAGTCAATCCTGGATTATTTGTCAAGCCGGGTCGAGAGTAACATCTGTCCGCGGTGTGACCAGTTTTATCGCAGATTTGACATACAAACGTGGCTACTCGTGCTTTTACAGGGCCCACGGTTATACAGTTCTTAGCTATATGACCCGCTGACCCACACAGCTGGCACTCGACCGCAGGCTGAGGTGCAGCGGCACCCTGATTTTTTTGCACTTGTTCGCAGTGTGCCCGGGCTTTCCGCAGAGCTGGCAGCTCACGGGGCCCGAGGCTCCTGCTTTCACCTGTTTACCTGACGGATCATTTTTTTCGGGCTCTACGAAATTTATCACGCCCTTTTTCTCGGATTTTTCGGACGGTTTAGATTTTACTGCATTTTTTTCGCGTACACGCTTTACATCCTCTAACTGTCGCTCGATAGCTTTGGCTTTTATTACCGCGTCACTAAGGGAACCTTCGACGCGCATTCTCGCTTCTATTTCGGGCAATAAACCGCGCGTCATTACCTTCCTCACCATTTCGTCGATTTTCGCTTTTTCTTCGTTGGTTACCGGCGCGTCTGATGCATAAGCTTGCAATATTTTTTCAGCGAAATAGCGGATTCTATCTACATAGTCATCTACACTTTCATTTGGTTTTTGACATGTGTTTCCGAGCTCCGCGATTAGCTGATAAACGTCTCGCGGCGGATCGTAAGTCTCGCAGAGATAATTAAGATATTCTTTAACTGACGCGAAAGTTATTTTTGAGATTTTATTCCAAATGGCGGGAGGTAATTTGACCTTTACGAGTTTTAATAATTGCAGTTCGAGGTCATCCCCCGCTAATGAGGCGGCTACCTCGACTCCGGACATATATCGCCCGAGAGATTCGCGCTTTCCATCAAAATCCGGAACGGCTTTCATTGCTTCACGTAAAAGGCTCAAAGACGCTGGTGTTAATAACGCCATTTCCGGAGCGTCGAATGAATTATCAGTACTTTCGTCAGGTTCTAGTTCAATTAGATCGATGCCAGAAGCTTTAATTGCGCGAGGCTCTGTAGGAGTTCGATACTTATCCGTGGACTGAAATAAATTTAAAAACGGTCTGAATGCCCAATTGCTTGCTGATTTTGACGATGAAGCTACGTTTTTATCTTTGAGTTCAAGGGATGTTTTTATTTCTTGATCCGCGTGTACGAATTCATTTAAATTTTGAGTCTCTTCTGATTTTTACGAAATTCCGAACGATTCCGAAATTAATTTTGCTAATTTATCTCCCGTTTCTTTAATGGATTGATTTAACTGTTTTTCATACGCGTCACCGTCCTCGTCGTCGGTAATTTCAGGAGTATTATTTATTACGCTCGATTTTTCTTCAAATTCCTCAATTTCCTCGCTATCTTCGGGAGAATTAGGACGCGATAAACTAACCTGATTTTTATTTTTCTTTGATTTTCGTTCGTTAGGATAATCGCTAAGTATTTTATCGTCTACCGCGGATTTTGATCGCGTTCCTCGACTCATTTGGGCCGAGAGGGCTATCAAGGAATATCCAGTGGACAATTGGACTTACCTTGGTCCACATTTGATGAGGGGTGACGTACAATAATAATTCAGGGAAATATGTGACGCAAAAATGGGGATATTACGATATATGAATAAAATTCAATGAAATTTTGAAAAATATAACGAGAGTATGGTATGAAATGATGGTTCATGCACAGATTATAAGGAATTTTTCATGCGCAAACAGATGCAATAAAACATTATACATATATCGAGAAAACACACTCTCGTAGATCCCGGACGAGCCCCCAATTTGTTACGTCTCAACCGGCTAGTATTCCATCTCGGTCAAGAAGGGTAAAACCTTCCTTTACACGTTATTCGGAATAACTGCGTTATGTTGGACAAGTGGCCGTTTCGAGCCTAACCTCGCGGAAATTTGCTCAGGATGGCCTGGAGAGTGTATTTCAAGTATTGTATTGGTTGAATTTAACTATTATTGAAAATTTCTCGATTGGAAGTTAATTATCAAGGCAATATATTACTATGTATTGGGGCTGACAGACTACCCTGCAGGTATTAAATGGTACTTCGAAGGGTTGGATATTATTTCTCAATGAAGACGCGATTGATACGACGATTACGGGGATTGGATCCGGAATAAACATAATAGGCGTGAATTGATTGGACATGGTGGGGAGAAGTGAATCAAGAATGTGAAATTTCTGAATGCAAATGAGTTAAAATAATAGCAGATTGAATTGATTGTCTTATCGATTGGAGGATTATAGAATTTAAACAGCGGTTGTCATTACGCGTGATTGTTCGGAATGATTGGTTTCGGAAGGGGTGAATTTAACCTGTGAAACGATTTTTATAGGGATGAATTTTCGGTCTTTTCGGAAGGAAATCAGGCAAATAAGAACCGTAATTATGAATAAAATACTAATTGTTGTCAGGGCGATTATTCGCGATTCGTTTAGAAACCACATGTCTCAATGATTTAATAACTTATTTTGCAAGAAAGTAAAGAAGGATAAGAATTTGATTTTTAAAACAAAGGCTTTTGAAGATTTAAAACGTGAATGTTAAAGGGGAATTAAGATCACGAATGATTGTAAAAAGGGGAATTTTCCAGAAACGGAGATTCGAAACAAATTACTTTTAATTATGGAATTTCATGTTGAGATTGAAAACGAAGGGGGAAGAGATTGTTCTCGCAAGTTTCATTCAAAGTCTCATCAATTGAATGATTGATTGTCTGAGTGATTGATTGAGTGAGAAAATGATTACATGAATTTAAACTTCGGTGGAATCATCACGAAGAAAGTAAACGCGGGATTGTCCATCGTTTGTCTCTGAGCGCGGGAATTTACCGGTGATAAGAATGTATCCCATAACGAAAATCGCGACTGCCAAAACAATTATCGTGACCATGCCTACCCAAACAGCTATTTCCTCGAGTTTGGTCATTTTGTAAAAATGTATTTAAACTTAGGAAAAGATTCTAGACGCGCCAGATTTTTACTAACGACTCGACTTTAAATGCTAAAAACCCAGTTAAGATCAAGTTAATGATGAAAAATATAACCAGAAGCAAAAGAGCAATTTTTAATTGAAAAATATCGGATTCATACATTGAAGGAAGTTTGAATGAATATAGACACCCCGTGTATTGTGTGCAAGGTGGACCGCGACAGAAACATAACGGGTGTCAGAATTTTAATGAAAACTTCCGATAAAACGCGAAAGGGGTTGAATTTAATTTCGACAAAATTTAATTATCAAACTCAAAGGATTGCCCTAGAGGGACAGAAAATCCATTGCGGACCCGTCCTCGATGGGAGTCGAGAGTATGTTCTCTCGAGGGTTAATTTCTAATGATGACCACATTGTAATTGTACTTACTCTTGCTGTTCTCTTTTGGGGATTGAGAAATGGAAGACGAACTCGAACTTGGTGACGAATGAAGATGATAGATGATGAGATCCAAGAATCAATCAATCCCAGCGATGAAGACAACGAAAGTTGAAAATGTCGTTGAGGCGATGGAAACACGAACCCAAAACGATCGATTAATGGATCAAAGGGATCGGAAGCGACGATATGCACACACAATGAACAGTCACAGTTCCACAGAATGTTAATTATAAATATATTTAAACACAAATTAATTTCGCACAATTCACAATTGGAATTAAACGACGTTTCACCGATGAGTCTTTCTTAACCGTAGCCGGGATAACGTAAAAATAATGTTGATAATGATTAATTTGAGCACGCACTAAAGTCTATATAATGTCTAAAAATGATTAAAATGATTAAAACGAAGGGAATATAAAATTGAAGCTTTAACCGAAGTCACGAGTTGACAGCTTAATCAAAGAAAATAAATGAAATTTGAAATCGCGGAGATGAATGTCGTGGACGATGTTGACCGTGCAAAATTTTCGAAATCAATGTCTTAATTACTTGGTGCGACTCGCGCTTTTATACTCTTTGGACAAGCTTAGTTTTGGGGAAGGGGCAATTTGTCCCTTGGTTCCTAAGACATTGCACGTCTTAGAGCTCCCCTCCACCTCACCGGTCATCTTGATTTCGCATTGATTAAATGATAATTAAACTTAACTTTAACCTAAATTTCACTCATACTTCCATTCTTGTACATTCTGCATTATCTGAAAACAATTTGCAATTTTAAATTCCAATTTTTACGTATATTTCGCGTGTACAGAGAGTCGAGGGGTCTCTTTCTTTCATTCTCTTTCTCACTTACTCCCGCCCTCGTTTGGGCTCTCGCTACGCTTAGGCCCCACCGCCAAGGCTTTGACCATCCCTCTCGTTCTCTTTCACTCTTGCATGCCTTCTCATACTCTCTCGATCTAAAGCTCTTCTAATTGGTTCGATTTTTGACTATGGTTACTTCTCTCTCTTTCCTGTGACAATTTTCATATTTTCCATTCCTTCTCTGTTCTACTGCACTATATTTCCTATGCTTTATAAAGCTCCTCCCATCATTTCCTTATAAGGGAATGAGAAAGAGTCTCGAGTGGATAATTCGTTTGAACGCATTTGTTAAATTCTTTTAAATAATTTCTATTGATGAATATATATATTTTTGAATAATTGTAATTGTAATATTTTTTTATATTTTATATTTTGTGAGCTTTAATTTGAGATTTTTAATTTGTTCAAACGGTTTCGAATAATGAATTTTAAACTGAATTGATAAATTAATTGTTTTAATTTTTGAGCGATTGTTAATTTGAAAAATGCTCTAATTGATAAGGTTTTAATTTTCAAATTTTTATTCCTGATTGTTCTTGGTAATTATGTTATTGTCATTTTTGAGTGTAAATTGTTTATTTATTTTAAATGAAATATAAATTTTTGGTTGTGCATTTTTCTGAAACTATTTTTGGTTTTGTTTATAATTAAATAATTCAATTTCATAATAATTCTATTAAATAATTACTTTTGTTAATTTGAATTTCTTGTTATTATGATTTTGACGAAATAGAATTTGTATTTTTCAAAGAACTGATTATTGAAAATGTTTAAAAATGTTTCTAGACTTTTGTAACATGTAATAATTTGGTTTATATTTTTCTCTCATTTTTGGGTAATTCAAATTCTATTTCTCAGAAGTTTACCTGATCTTTTTACCTGAAATTAGTCATTCATTCATACGCACGTTTCTTATAATTAACTTAAATCGCACGCCTACTTTTAAGGCGAAATTCCTCTTGAGTTTCATAACTGCTTTATAATTTTAACTTGCAACTTTTAACAATGCTTTTTATGAATATTATCTATGCCCAAATTTGGCGTGTCCCCCGTGGCGACTCATTGTGCGAGAGAGAGCGAAACGACGCATGAGGGTTGCGGGCCTCGTGCCGTCCGCGGGGCGCGAGGGAATTTTCTCGGACCCTTGGACAAAGACTCTTTTCCAGCGTCCTCTCAATTCTTTCTCGAATGGTCTTGTATTTTTTTAAAGTTGACAGATTTACTAGCTTCGGATGTTTGCAATATGTCGATAGCATTTCTTCGTTTAATATCTTGAGATAGAGCGTTGAAAGGATTTTTTTTTTTTTATACATACATATCGGGTTGCACTGAAGTGTGCTTTATCTTTGGGTAATTTCTTTCTCTGCAAGGCGTGACTAATTTTGCTATGGGCCACGTGTATGACCTTTCCCAGAGACAGTGGTGTTCTTTTCCTTCATCATTTTCAATACACGTCCTTTTTTATTTTTTTCCTCTCTTTTCTACCCTAATAAATCTTTGCAATATCCTTTTTTTCCAAAAACTCAACTGTCGTCTGTAAACTCTCAAGAGAAATTTTTCCTTCGCATTATTGCGTCTTAAAATAATTTTATTTTCCATTTCGAATGACCTGACCCAAGCTATGTAATTTTCATGCTCGATACTAATTTTGAATTTACTTTTACTGTCCGGTTTTGCGATCTTTCGGGATCTCAGGCTGATTATGCCAATAAAATGAAAAGGAAGAACCACTGGCCGTACGTACTAATATAATTTTTCGGTGCCTCATTTACGACGGCGTCGGTGTAGCTGCACTCGGTGTGCGTGAGGGTCTCAACGCTACGCTAGGCTAGTGTGTGTGCCACGCGCTCTCTAAGATTTCAACGCTCGGTGTCGCCCGGCTCCACAAAGGCCTATCGATATTTATCGTGGAGTTTTGTTACTCCGGCGGATGTTTTCTCGAACCGATGATTGAGATTGTTTTATTTAAGCGTAATAATAACACGCTTAAGACTCTCCTCGGTGGTCTGAATCGATACATGACTAACCAGGCGTTGACGTTTTCCTCATGGCTCCGTAATTTGAGTGGTTGAAAATTGGTGGAAATATGGCCACACCGAAAGAATGGACCCTTGACTCGACCGTGTCCCTTTTCCATGCGTAATTTTCTCGAGAATCTTCCGATATGGGAAACTCAAGAACGACGAGGAAATCCCGAAAGTCGCGAGACGTAACACTATCAAATACACGCTTTAACCATTCCAGGTGTTCTTGGAAGGTCTCCGTAACGATAATTATATCGTCCAGGTGAGCAAAAGCGTGAGGATCCATTTCCAGTCCGATGAGTCGATCTAGTAGTCGTTGGAATGTTGCTGGCGCTGTCGTTAATCCACAAGGCATCCTCGTAAAATGAAACGGGCCTCTCCCTGGTACTGTGAAAGCTGTCATTTCACGCGAGTCAATTTCTAGGGGTATTTGATGGAATGCTTGGCTCAAATCCAGTGTTGAAATATAACGAGCAACTCTCAGTCGATCGAGGATTTGGTCCATGTATGGTAAGAGATACGCATCTTTTTTCGATAGGTCATTTACTTTTCGGAAATCCAGGCAGAAACGATACGTGTTGTTCGGTTTTCTGATTAGGATTACCGGGTGGTTCCATTCGCTTTTGGACGGCTCGATCACTCTTGCCATTAACATCTTATCCACTTCTTCGTTCATTGCGTCCAACATAACAGGAGTTACTGGATAGTATCTCTGTTGAGGGGCAAATTACTTCCAACGTCGATACGATGTTCCACGAGTGTCGTAATTCCCGGAGCTCCCCGTAATCGTGGCATTTGTTCTGCTAGGAATTCTTCCAAGCTCTTGGCCTCGTCAAAAGTAAGATTCGAGACGGGTGCGCAGATGTCGATTTGATCTATACCTTGGATTTGTTTAAAGGGGAAGGTTACTTCTGGTGCTCTCCTTAAACTCCACGTTCTTCAGGCACGATCGACGACCATTTGTAAGGTACCCTGGGAATCCAAACTAAGCAACAGTGGTACGGGAAGTTCTCGTGCGACGCAAGCAACTAATTGTCGCTCTCATCCTCCAAGTATCACCGGAAAAGATACTTCTTCGTTGCAAAACATCTTCAGCAGCAATAGTGCTGCTTTTTTCCAGAGTCCTGATACGAGGAAATCCGAGTTTCCCTGCCAGTAGCAAACCTTCCTGTCCCATATACGTGTGCATAGCAGCGCTATCTACGATCGATGGTATTGTTCGTCCGAGTATTGTGGGCAAAACGACAAGGACTGTTGGTTTTTCCTTATTTCCGAGCGTCGCGAAAAGATTTGCCAAAATGTGAGACAGCTCTTCCGTCATACTGATGGCGGCCAGATTATTCTCTGCCGGAATCGCATCGGCCTCTACTGACGATTCCCGGAAGCGTGTCCCTGGCAATTATGGCACAAAGCCATAATTGCCCTGGCACAAAGATTGCACAAATCCTCCCAACTCCCAAAGACCAAAGATCAACTTTGGACGTCCCGGGAGAATACAAAATTCCCTGCTCATGCAATAAAGTGTACATTGGAGAAACCGGGAGGAAAATTAGTACCCGCCTGAAAGAACATGAACGCAGTGTTAGACTCGGCCACTCCGCACAGTCGGCCTTGGCAGACCATTGGATGGACACTGGTCACAAGATTCAATTTGACAAAGTGGAAATCCTAGCCAAGACTTACAATTATTTTCCTTGAAAACATCGCGAGGGAATCGAAATCCTGAAACACCCAGATAATCTCAACAGAGACAGAGGTTATCAGGTCAACCCGATCTGGCACAGCGTCCGACCGGTTTTTTAATTGACCAGCTGATCAATTAAGAGCTCTGATTGACTGACCCGATCAAGAGCTCTGATTGACTAACCGATGTTTCACCTGACTGAGCATCGGGTATATAAACCCTTCCTGAACCAGAGTTGTGAATAATGCATTATCAAAATAATGTATTATTGTATTTTTTACCCATTACACTGCATAATGTGTAATGGATGCATGCCCATTACACATTACCAAAGTAATTTGTAATGGATACATGCTCCATTACAAATGATAAAAGTAATGTGTAATGGATGCATGTTCCATTACCATTGAAAAAAGTAATGTGTAATGGATGCATGCCCCATTACCATTGAAAAATGTAATGTGTAATGGATGCATGCCCCATTACCATTGAAAAAAGTAATGTGTAATGGATGCATGACCCATTACCATTGAAAAAAGTAATGTGTAATGGATGCATGCCCCATTACCATTGAAAAAAGTAATGTGTAATGGATGCATGTTCCATTACAATTAAAAAAAGTAATGTGTAATGTGTAATGGACGCATATCCCATTACAAATGAAAAAACTAAAAAAGTTATGTGTAATGGATGCATGTGCCATTACAAATAAAAAAAATAGGTTATAATCTTCTACGCTCTTCAAGCTTTCTTTCAGCTTAAAAAAAACCCTTAAGGTCCACTGTCACCCTGATGCACAGCATTTTAAGTTTTTTCAGTCTGCGCGTAGTTCAGAAGAGATCAATCAATGGATCGAGGTCTAACTGGTCTCATTTTCTTTGCAAAGAATTGCCATCGGGGATGAGTGCGGCACATTTTTTTTTGAAGGCCTCCATTTCAAAGAGATGGAGCGGTTTTATAATTATTCAGTTAATTTTGCCCATCCGATGAAAGTCAGCCTTGAAATTCACACTTTAATTAATCTAAAACAAAAATGTGCCGCACTCATCCCCGATGGCAATTCTTTGCGAAGAAAATAAGACCAGTTAGACCTCGATCCATTGACCGATCTCTTCTGAACTACGCGCAGACTGAAAAAACTCAAAATGCTGTGCATCAGGGTGACAGTGAACCTCAAGGGTTTTCTTTTGAGCTGAAAGAAAGCTTGAAGAGCGTAGAAGGATATACCGTATCGGTTATATTCATACGCAAAGTTGAAAAAAAGATCTTGCAGTTTCGCAACTGCAATTTCTCAAGGGGCTCGACCCCCTTAATTAATAAAACAATTTCCAATGAAAATAAAATCAATAAAATTGGAAAAGTGGAAAAACAAGATCGAGTTTTCGTTGATCTGGATGCTTTAGAAACAAAAAAAATACAGTCGCCGTTAAATATAAAGTGCAAAAATGTATTCAATCACAAAAATTACGCAGTTTTATATTGGACTTACTCTTACACCCTGTTATCTATAATTATACGCAATGTAATAAAAATTACAAGTTACTAATACAAAATTTGTCGCTTTATTGAATTCCTACATAATGTGCTTGTTCTTTTTTTTAAACTTTATTTATCGTTTGTGATCATGAAGGATGAACTTTTAGTGAGCTTAATAAAATAATGAGACAGCAGTGTGCAAGTTTCCAATACGAGCATGGCAATTTTTCTATGTGTAAGGGAATATTCTCCACTGCAAATTACTTTTTTCAATGGTAATGGGGCATACATCCATTACACATTACTTTTTTCAATGATAATGGGGCATGCATCCATTACACATTACTTTTTTCAATGGTAATGGGGCATGCATCCATTACACATTACTTTTTTCAATGGTAATGGGGCATGCATCCATTACACATTACTTTGTTCAATGGTAATGGGGCATGCATCCATTACACATTACTTTTTTCATTGGTAATGGAGCATGCATCCATTACACATTACTTTTTTAATGTGTAATGGGGCATGCCTCCATTACACATTTTTTAAAGTAATGGGTAATGCATTACTTTTACATTACGATTTTCACAACTCTGCTGAACTGATGGGAGCTCAGTATCAGAGCCCCCTCGCCCTGATGATGCAGACTGCAACGTTTGCGAAACGTCGGCATATTGCTGAAACCGAACGTGGCATCCATCCGGAAGCCAACCAATTTTGTTATGACTCTGGCCGCGAAAGTCTCAAGACTATATATTCCTTTAGTTTTTTTTTTCATTTTCGTTTATTCATCTCTATAGCGACTCGCATATATCGTGGCCTGCAAAATTTTTCGTATTCTTCCAACGAAATTTCTTCAGGTGACCACCTCTTCCTCTTCATTTGCGGCGGTGCACTGTGGGTAGATTCACAGAAAAATCGGCAAAACTAGGCCGATGTGCGTACTGAAAAATGCAATGGTGATTCTTAAGTTTTTAACCTCGCTGATTTCAAATCTGGAATCAAAATTTCGAAAAAACAAAATGGCGGACCGGAAGTGACTATCTGCGTTACTAAAAAGAATCCGATTTAAGTAGGGATCGGTAAATTAGCGGTTTAAAAGTCACTGATTAAAAATCTCAAATCCAAATTTTGAAAAAACAAAATGGCAGACCGGAAGTGACTATCTGCGTTACTAAAAAGCATCCGATTTGAGTAGGGATCAGTAAATTTGCGGTTTAAAAGTCACTTATTGAAAATCTTGAATCAAAATTTCGAAAAAACAAAATGGCGGACCGGAAGTGACTATTTGCGTTACTAAAAAGAATCCGACTTGAGTAGGGGTCGGTAAATTTGCGGTTTAAAAGTCACTTATTGAAAATCTCTAATCAAAATTTCGAAAAAACAAAATGGCGGACCAGAAGTGACTATCTGCATAACTAAAAAGCATCCGATTTGTGTAGGGATCGGTAAATTTGCGGTTTAAAAGTCACTTATTGAAAATCCTGAATCGAAATTTCGAAAAAAAAACAAAATGGCGAACCGAAAATATATTTTTATCTTACTCATAAGCAACTTTTGCTATCAGAAATCAATATTTGTGTTTTGAAGGTTGTTTTTTATAGATTTTGAATGAGATTTGGGGAAAACAAAACGATTGTCTGGAAGTGAGGGAAAGTTTTCAAATAATTTCGGAAAATTAGTTATAAATCATTTTTAACGAATTTTATTGCTAAATACATTTGAAACAGCAATCGACACTTAACGAATTAAATTTTACCGAAAATAATACGTGCGTTACATAGAATAATTAATAACTAATAATAATAATAATAATAATATTAATTATTAATAATTATTCCTGATTTCAATATTAATCATAATCGTCAGCGTCGGAATCGCGATCGCCGTCGTCAGAGGAATTGGTGGATTCTGATTCGTCACTCGTGTATTCCATTAATTCACCTAAACCATACTTATCGCGAGAACTATCGGTACAGAGCAAAAGTTGCAATGCTTCTGGTGATAAACTTTTTGCTTTTTTCGGATACTGCTTGCCCATGCTCGATATGTACGGATCTGAAGTTAAGAGGAGTCGATTGAAAACGTCTTGCATGGTCGCTGTTCTCGAGTGTTTTCGAGCAAAACACTCGCGATATTTTTTAATATCCTTGTTACGGGCTTCCTATGCGTTTTCTGACATTTGCCCGATAGGAAGCGGGGACCATTCAATTATCAAAGGACCGTGAATCAAAACTTTGTGAACCGTAGTTGGCATGCAGTACCAAGAATACAAAGTTACGAACATTTCGGCGGTTTCAAGACTATATTGTTTGAAAGCAGTTACATTTACGGCAAAGCCACTTGAAAGAACTTGCAATATTATGTGGAATCTTTTCATAATATTCTCGTCCAAACCCAAAATTCTTGATGAAATTTGAGTATTTTCGAAAAAACGTCGCGCAGTGTTTCCGTCGTTACTGCTACCAAATCCTTGTTTCGGTTTATTAACATCAAGATGCAACTCTTTCTTGAATGCGGCTTGAATAACTCGTTTTCGCTCAGCAACTACTTTTTTTTCTTCATCTTTTCGAGTTTGCCACTTGTGAACACCGATTTTATAGCCGATGTGCAAGAAGCACTCAAAAAAACGGATCCACGCATGCAACGTTGATAATCCAAGTTCGAGTCGAGTTCTGTCAACGTCTACAGTTTTCATCAGCTCTATGTCATTAAATTGCGATGATGTGAGATTGCATATATAGCAACGCAATGCGGATTTTGTATTTGTCACGGAGTTGCAAACTTTGCCGTCAATCATAGTGAAATACAGCTCGTATTTGACAGTAACTTCCTTCCCGTCAATAAATGTCGTAAAAGGGGTGAGAGACTCGATCTGATTATCAGGGTGTTGCCGTTCCTGAATCGTTGACGACACAGTTTCTTTTAAAAATTGAATTCTAATAGGGCGACAATACCGTGGAGATGAGGGCCTGGGATTTTTCCAAAGGACGAATTCTTTTTTTGAGATATCCGATCCTAAAATTTGCAATGGAGCTAAAGACGTTAAAAATATACTCGCATCAGAACTCTCAGCATTCGTAAACTTTTGTTTGTATTCACTGTGCCCAGAGCTTCCATCACAACCCCATTTACAAATTAGTCTTAAATTCTTCGATTCTTCAGGGCGCAAAGAGTTAATCACGTCAGTTTGCAACTTTAGAATTCTGTCGCAAGTGTGATCAATCAAAGACTGTAATTTCACTTCGGCTAAAGTCTCAGTTACCGTTATATCTGAAGGGTAACAACGGTTTTTAGCAGCAACGACTTTTGCGTACGATGGATAAATAGCAACTTTTTTATTTCTCAAAGATCGCCTGATGTCTATGTATTGCTGTTTTATTAGTTTTGCATTTACAAAATCTATCAGTGCTTCATCTCCAGACATCTCAACTAGCCGTGGATCTATCGACGATTCATATGCTGTTCGGTATCTCGCAGCTCTTGAGGGAGATTTTGTTGTGATGTTTTTTAAAATAGTGGCAGCATCGTTTAATCCTGCAGAACTGAGTCTCATCCTGGTGGCCAAACTTAATTCCTCCACGCAATGCTTTTCACTGACTTCTAAAGCCCTTCTTTTCTTGGTACGTTCACTCGACTCTTCGAAACTCAATTTTCGAGGTCGCCCAGATACACCTGAAGTTGATGGGTCTCCAATTGGTCTCGTACAATTCTGAAAAAAATAGCGCGAGCGTTATACTATACATCTTGACCCATAACTCGAGTTTTCGAAACATTAATAAAATTAATTACCAAAATAGTTATTGAAGTTTGCAACCATTTTTCATTTTTTTTTTAAATGCATCGTGGCTTCTGTGCACTTCGAGCCATCTACTTTTGATATTACAAAGTAAGTTTTTTAATGAATCCTTTTCATTGTTGTCAATCGTGAAAGATTCGGATGACTCAAGAGTAATTTTTTCCTCAAAAATCTGAAGCTGCTCATCCAGGCACGATTTAAATTTCTCCTTAATCATTCCAAAAATATCCTGATAAGTGCACGTGTAATCCATGGCACGTGAACCTAGAATAAAACAAGTATGATAAACATTTACTAAAAATGAATGTGTTCATGGGAAAAATTTTAATCTAATTGTAAATGATAGAATAAATTATTGTAACATTTTGAACACCCGTTACATGAATCATGACTCTTTACGAATAGATCACTGGGTAGAAAATTATTTTATATTCCACAAGGACCGGCTATTGTCCCCAGCAGGTATACGTTTACCTGCTGGGGACTATGCGCCCAGCCTGAACAAAGAAGCCAAGCGTTGCGCGACATGAGAATTCCGGTTCCCAAAGCCAGATATGCAACAATCTGCAGAATTTTTTTTATAAATTCTAATCTTAATAACATTATCAATAGGCTACAATGTTCAAAAGTCTGGGATCTCCTGGGATCACAACTATTTTTATACTTCTTTTGGAAAAATAAATTTACAAGCTTGCTTAAAATGCATACATTGAACACTCTTTTATACATACAATATTTCAAATTTCAAAAAACTATTTGACATGATAATATTCTACATACCTTCAAGATTATCTCCCATTTTACCGATTTGAAATCGGTAGCGTAGAACAAAATATATTTCACTTTGCGCGAATCGAAAATTTCAGCGTAAAAAATCGCTACGTTCTTCACTCTCGAACGGTCGAGTTCAGACTGTCGTAAGTCGAGTACCGCGAAGGGTAGGGACCGGTCCTTTTACAATAGGGCGTACAAATACCTGGTCTTTGAAATGACATACATAGAAATACGAAATGAGAACACTCAATTTTTGGGTTTTGCCGATTTTTCTGTGATTCTGCCCACAGTGCGGTGCGATCTCATCATCGTCTTACAGCATCTAGTGAAAAATTGTGCCTTTATTAAATTTAGAATGGTGTTGATTTTTCGTCAGCATTTATAAAGTAACTATAAACTTTAGAGTATTCCTTTCTTGAACCCGATAATATTTTACAGACTAATAATTTACAGACTGAGTAAGTCCAAATATCTGATAAAATTTGACTTATGGCGAAATTGTATTTTGTGCATCTAGGGCCAGAAATAAATCTTTTTGACGAGCGTGAAGTTTGCCGGAACGAGCGAAGCGAGGGCCACCACCACGCGAGACAAGAGACCTATCTCTGGTCCGTGTTGCACATGATCGTTTTTTTTACCATGGGTGATTTAAGTGTGTTTTCGCTATATGCGTGGATGGCCAAAAAGAGGCTCTTTTTTGACAGCTAAAAGTAAAAAGGGTCACTTTTAGGCTATCGATGCATATGGCAAAATCATGCATGCGCGAAAGGAAAGTTAGATTAAGGGGGTGAGTCAGCTAATTTTTTCATTTTAAAAAATAGCAATATTTTTGTTCGGACTTAGTCCATAAATATAACCATTTGCCTATAGTTTTAAGTATCAATCGAGCTTCCCTCGTGCTCAAGATTAAATCACTCAGGTGTTGTGATACCCGGATAAACAGAATTTGCAGTTTTTTCATTCTGCGCGTGATTAAGAAAAGACCGCTCAATGGAATTGATTCCAACTAGTCACATTTTCTTCGTAGCGGAAGTATTTATCGTATTAACGCGGTGCATTTTTTTTAAAGCTTCTCTTTCGAAGCTACGCATCAATTTTGAAAAAGTTTAATGAAAACTAGATTAAATAAATGTTTAAGCCAATACCCCGCTCAAGGAAATTACTTCATTCAAAATGTGCCGCGGTCATACGATAGATGCATCCGCTACGAAGAAAATAAGACTAGTTGGAATAAAATCCATCGAGCGGTCTTTTCAGAATCACGCGCAGAATATTTAAAGATCCAGGTTTTTGCAAACAGCATCTGAAGTTAATGTGTGGCAAAGATTTTTCTTCTCTCCTCGCTGCTGCAGATAAAATTCACCTGTATACAAAATGATATTACAAAACACTCTGCACATGAAAAAAAAAAATTTAAACAGTGTTCTTACTTTTTTTTTCAAATAAAAAAATATGTCAACTCTAAAATATAGTTGAACAGTCAAAAATATTGATTAATAATAATTATTTTTAGATTTCACTGGCAATTCACATGTGATGAAATTTCGACTTTTTTCTTTCACTGTGCCAACATCAAACATTTCTTTTCGTCTGGATAAACAGAAACGTTGGCCAATATTTGCCGTAAGAAACTGTCGATCCCAACAGAACGATAAAAAATAAAATGAAATTGGAAGAATTCAATAAACACAAATCTATTGATCAAATTTTGCGAACTGTCAAAAAGAACGCCATCATGAATAGGTTAGTCGTTCGTACATGGCTCGGCATGACGTACCTCGGCGTGACAGATATAGCGGGAGTACATATTTTTGGGTGCTGCAGGGCCGTAACTATATGTGTTTCACAAATTTGTATAGAAAATAAGAAGATTGATGTAAATTGATTTATGGATGATTAGTATGAATATTAATACTAAAGCACCATCGAATCTACAGACGCACATTTTTGTCCGTAGAATTCATAAGATAACCGTTATAGAATTTTGCGATGAAAATAATTCGGCTAAACATTTTTTTTCACGTTTGAAACACGCGGGTGATCCACATATTGCGTACGAGGCGCAAGTACAACATGAGAGTAAGATTTTTATAAGCGAAATATGAAGAAATAGTAGTTGAGGCATTCCACGACATTTTGATCAAAATCTTGCCTTGACGATTTCGATTTTCCTCTAAATTTGTTATATGGAAAAACACATTGAAAAAAAATTCCAAATTTTTTCAGAATTTTTTGGTAACGCGTTTCTTGGATTTTTTTTTAAAGAAAAGGAACCCCTTTGTAAAATCTGGAAAAATTCAGAATGATCTAATTAAATATCACAAGTCTAATTAAATATAACATCAGTTTGAAGATAAACGATTATAAAGGTTTAGTAATGTTTGCCTAAACTTACTCTCCATTGTTATTTGTTTTAGACCGTCCAGTCAAAAACCAATTATTTGCATGATCCGCGAATTTCAACCTGATACAAACGTAATTGTTGCTATAATATAAAATGTAAAATTACAATAGTATTTTGATGGTATGCGAAGCTTAATATCACTCAGCGAATTTTCGTCATTGAATTATAAATGAATCAACAACGAGGTTGCAATGGTCGACATTCATATTCCTTCTAAACTAGTTTCAAAAAATCACATTGATCGAGGGGTTATTCTGGTCTGGAATTTTGACAAAATCAATTTTTTTAAAGATTATTAAAGTGTATGTCCGTAAGAATATATCTTCGAGAGAAGATTAGTAAGTATAACGTATCATTCTATGACTTACAATTAGACCGCTGCAGCTCAGGGGGTACAAGACACCATAGTAAATGTTGAGGCAAAGTTTGCGCTAGTGGCGCTCGTAGTAGACTATGGCTAGAGAACTGATGCCTATGACATATATATATATGCGTATAACATTTATATATACAGATTTACTTCCTCTCCACGACCGCCGAAACAAGTTCATTATTATTATTATTATTTTATCTTAAATATCCCAGGATACCAAAATATAATAAAAATGCCAGTATATTTGTCTTAAATATATTTCAAATATTTTGTATAATTATTCATCTCAATATATGACCATTTACTCCATTCGTATTTACAAATCGAAATATTTAACAAGCTTTTAGATAAAAGAACACGCTTGAAAGTTCTTTTTCTATTCGTGTATCACAAAAAATTAATCTGTTATAACTTTACAAAATTTTGACCGCATAATCAGATTTTACATCACACATTGAACGAGCTTTTCTGTGAAAAACAAACTTAAACAATATTTTTCTATTCGCGTATCACATAAAATTAATCAGTCAGAACTTTGCAAAGTTTTAGCTGGACAATCGGTTTTTACATCACATGTTTGACAAGCTTTCATGTTATGAACTAACTTAAAAGTTGTTTTTCTATTCACGTATAACATGAAATTATTCAGTTATAACTTTGCAAATCTTCAACCGCACAACCAGTGCTTACATCAAATATTTGACGAGCTTTTATACGTAAAACAAATTAAAAAAATCTTTTTCTATTCGCCTATCACATAAAATTATTCAGTTATAACTTTGCAAAGTTTTAACCGCACAACCAGTGTTGACATCGAATATTTAACGAGCTTTAATACGTGAAATAAACGTAACAAATCTTTTCCTATTCGTGTATCGCATAAAATTAATCAGTCAGAACTTTGCAAAGTTTCAGCTGCACAATCAGTTTTTACATCACAAATTTGACAAGCTTTCATGTTATAAGCAAACTTAAAAATTGTTTTTCTATTTGCATATCATATAAAATTAATCAGTCAGAACTTTGCGAAGTTTTAGCTGCACAATCAGTTTTTGCATCACATATTTGACGAGCTTTCATGTTATAAACAAATTTAAAAATTGTTCTTCTATTCGCGTATAACATCAAATTATTCAGCTATAACTTTGCAAAGCTTTAACCGCACAACCAGTGCTTACATGAGATATTTAACGCACTTTTATATGTAAAAACAAACTTAAAACATCTTTTTCTATTCGCGTAACACATAAAATTAATCAGTCAGAACTTTTCAAAGTTTTAGCTGCATAATCGGTTTTTACATCACATATTTGACAAGCTTTCATGTTATAAACCAACTTAAAAATTATTTTTCTATTCACGTGTAACATAAAATTATTCGGTTATAACTTTGCAAAGCTTCAACCGCACGACCAGTGTTTACATCAAATATTTGACGAGCTTTTATATGTAGAACAAACTTGAAAAATCTTTTTCTATTCGCATATCACATGAAATGATTCAGTTATAAGTTTGCAAAGTTTTAACCGCACAACCAGTGTTGACATCAAATATTTAACGAGCTTTTATACGTAAAATAAACTTAACAAATCTTTTTCTATTCGCGTATCGCATAAAATTAATCAGTCAGAACTTTGCAAAGTTTTAGCTGCCCAATCAGTTTTAACATCACATATTTGACAAGCTTTTATGTTATGAAAAAACTTAAAAATTGTTTTTCTATTCGCGTATCACATTAAATTAATCAGTCAGAACTTTGCAAGGTTTCAGCTGCACAATCGGTTTTTACGTCACATATTTAACAAGCTTTCACGGTATAAACCAACTTAAAAATTGTTTTTCTATTCACGTATAACATGAAATTATTCAATTATAACTTTGCAAAGCTTCCACTGCACAACCAGTGTTTACATCAAATATTTGACGAGCTTTCATACGTAAAACAAAATTTAAAAAATGTTTTTCTATTCGCATATCACATGAAATCAATCAGTCAGAACTTTGCGAGGTTTTAGCTGCACAATCAGTTTTTACATCACATATTTGACATGCTTTCATCTTATGAAGAAACTTAAAAATTATTTTTCTATTTGTGTATCACATGAAATTAATCAGTCAGAACTTTGCAAAGTTTAATTGCACAATCAGTTTTCACATCACATATTTGACGAGCTTTCATGTTATGAACAAACTTCAAAAATTTCTTCTATTCGCGTATGACATAAAATTATTCAGTTATAACTTTGCAAAGCATCAACCACACATCCAGTGTTTACATGAAATATTTAACGCGCTTTTCTATGTAAAACAAACTTAAAACATCTTTTTCTATTCGCGTATCACATATAATCAATCGGTCAGAACTTTTCAAAGTTTAAGCTGCACAATCGGATTGTACATCACATATTTGACAAGCTTTCATGATATAAACCAACTAAAAAATTGTTTTTCTATTCACGTATAACATAAAATTATTCAGTTATAACTTTGCAAAGCTTCAACTGCACAAACAGTGTTCACATCAAATGTTTGACGAGCTTTTATACGTAAAACAAAATTTAAAAAATCTTGTTCTATTCGCATATCACATAAAATTATTCAGTCATAACTTTGCAAATCTTTAACCGCACAAGCAGTGTTGACATCACATATTTAACGAGCTTTCATACGTAAAAAAAACTCAACAAATCTTTTTCTATTCGCGTATCGCATAAAATTAATCAGTCAGAACTTTGCAAAGTTTTAGCTGCACAATCAGTTTTTACATCACATATTTATTAAGCTTTCATGTTATAAAGAAACTCAAAAATTGTTTTTCTATTTGCATATCACATAAAATCAATCAGTCAGAACTTTGCAAAGTTCCGCTGCACAATCGGCTTTTACATCACATATTTGACAAGCTTTCATGTCATAAACAAACTTAAAAATTGTTCTTCTATTCGCGTATAACATAAAATTATTCAGCTATAACTTTGCAAGGCTTTAACCGCACAACCAGTGTTTACATGAAAAATTCAACGCGCTTTTATCTGTAAACCAAACTCAAAACATCTTTTCCTATTCGCGAATCACATAAAATCAATCAGTCAGAACTTTGCAAAGTTTTAGCTGCACAATCGATTTTCACATCACATATTTGACGAGCTTCCATGTTATCAACAAACGTAAAAATTGTTCTTCTATTCGCGTATAACATAAAATTATTCAGTTATAACTTTGCAAAGTTTTAACCGCATAACCAGTGCTTACATTAAATATTTGACGAGCTTTTATACACATAAAATTATTCAGTTATAACTTTGCAAAGTTTTAACCGCAAAACCAGTGTTTACATCGAATATTTCACGAGCTTTTATATATAAAACAATATTAACAATTTTTTTTCTATTCGTGCATCGCATGATTATAATTTGTTATAATTGTACAAAATTTGAACGGCATAAAGAGTTGCGTATTGCTTCACTGGAATTATTTTGTACTTTTGCTAACATTTCGACGACACACGCGATTTTCGTATAATTTTCGAGCTTGTTGCATGAGCTCGTCTGTAGTATTTTTTTGAAGACTTTCGGCTCCAGTTAAGATTTCATTTATAAATGTTGAGTATTTTCGGATTGCTTGCTCGATGAATTCACAAGTTATGCTATAAAGTACTGTCTCGGAATGCTTGCATTGTTGGAACCTAGACGTGCCTTTCTGTATTAAGCTATCTGCCAGGATTCTACTGAAATTTTACACGTAAATGTAATTCAAGCGTAGAATGGAATCATATTGACTACAGTGGTAAATTTTTCTTTGAAATTATTCGTTCCAGCACTCGAATCTTGCTCCGATAATTCACTCAAAATGTTCGCGTGGCATATCTGACATTTTTTAGTCACGGGCAGGGGTGTGACACTCAATGTTAAAGGAGCGTCGCTTATTTGAAACGCTTCTGATTGGTCGGGGTATGCTGGAGTTGCCAACCTCAGGACATGAAACTCGAACTACGGTATGCGGTGCTGATGGTGGTAGCATTGCTGAATTTTCGTCGGCAAAGTAGAGAGCTTTCTTATCTATAATCGATCTTTCATATGCGTTACCCAGTGCGATTCTTTTACGTTCTTGCCCCGCTGTTATTAATAGTTTAGTTTATTAATTATAATGAATAGATCTTGCTATTTTTTAAAAATCGGTTTTATTGATTTCATAACTTTGAAATAACATATTATATAACTTGATCAATGAAATACGATTCACAGCTGTACCATTTAAATTTGTACACATTGTGTATTTATTTCTTACACAGAAATACAAATTGAAAATCTAATTCTATAACATTTTGCGCGGTAAGATATTACGGAATGATAAATGAAACTTGTAGATTTTAATGAAGTAGTCAATGAATATCCTTATAATTATTATTCCGAGTACAATATTGTCCCCCAGTTTAATATTTTATAATGACTATGCTATTTAGACAGAACAGAAAATAAATCTGTACAAAATTCCTTGCTCATATGGCAATTTTTTAACATTTATTCATTCGGTGATTAATTGTAAGAACAAAACATATAAGCTATTATAATTTCCGAAACTTGATCTACATATGGCAATACAATAACTCTATTCTTTGCTTTTCTACACTCAGTCAAAAAATTAAAGGAACAGCAAAATTTTCGAGATTTTTCAGCGATTTTCCAAAGGCTGTAACTTTGTTAATTTTGGTCGTGAAAAGTTTTCAAAAAAAGCATTTTGAAGCTTGAATCTTCTACTTTTGGAATCTTAAGTCAAAATTTTTTATGGGCATCACCCTCGACGCAGTCGAAAGAAATATCACGTTAAAAATTTTCTCGAAATTTTTGCTTTTTTCAAAACAGTTGATGGGCTTCAAAAAAATTTTCCGAACTTAACCAATCTATGGATCGTTTAGCTGAATTCTTTGGCTTCAATTTGCCTTTTTTGTTTTTGTTCTACGACCATTTTTCGCTGAGATATCGGCGATTGAACAAAAATTCGTCTTTTTTTTAAATCTTCGATATCTCTGGAACTAATGATTGTACAGCGAGTAAACAGTGGGTTTCGGAAACTTGAATCTACCCTCTATGAGTGCCTGTTATTGTCATAAACGAAAAAAAATTGTTTCCATGCTCAATTTTGACTTAAAAAAGTCCAAAAAATTAGCTTTTTTTCTTGTTTTATAAAATCTACCACAACTTTGCAGATATTGCGAAAAATACCAATGTTTTAAAGTCTTTTTTTAGCTCAATACATACCTAAAAACCATGCCAATTTTCAAAACCATCGGTCGAACCGTTTTTCGTGACCGAGTCATCAAACTTTTAGAAAAATTGAAGGAACACATTTGTTGATCCTTAATGACCAATTAATTAATGGTGTTAAAAATGAATTAAAAAGTTTTTCTTTCTTTTCTCTCAAATTTGCATTTAATGAGCGTGAAAACTAAAAAAAAATCCACATTTCAAAAAGAAATAAAATTTTTTTTTCAAAATTAATTTTTTTTTTATTTTTTAAATTTGAATAAAAAAATTCATTAGCATTTTTTTCAAAATTTTATTTCGATATTTATTACATATTGAATGCAAAATTGTAAAAAAAAATGCCAATACAATTTTTTTTAAATTGAAAAATAAAACAAAATCGAAATTTCGAAATTTGGATTTTTCTAGCTTTCCCCGCTCGTTACATGCAAATTTGAGGGGGAAAAAAGAAAACTTCTTTCAAAAATTTTTAACAACATTAATTGGTCATTAAGGATCAATAAACGTGTTCCTTCAATTTTTCTAAAAGTTTGATGACTCGGTCACAAAAAACAGTTCGACCGATTGTTTTGAAAATTGGCATGGTTTTTGGGTATGTATTGAGCTTGGAAAGGACCTTGAAACATAGGTATTTTTCGCAATATCAATACAATAACAAGACACCGCTGACGTGATGTGTCGGTAACTGCATCGACATCTAGCGCCATCTATGGGCAAATTCCGGTTTCATACTTACACACCTGGTATATAGAGATGTTTACGAATAAAAAAGTAAAGAATAGAGTTGTTGTAAATTGCCCTATATATTAAAGACTAATTGCTAACAATCTATTAATATACAATTTTCAATTTAATGTACAACAAAATACAAATCGTGTCGCTTACAATTGCATGTATTAGTAGACTAATTAAAAAAGAGCGACTATTTTTTGTTTTTCGAAATAACCTATTACTTTCGGGCAAGTGAAAAAATATGCTTGTCAAGAGCAGAGCTCTTCATATTAATATTTCGATTCAAGGTTCAAGTTGAATTTAGAGTAACTTACACTTTTTTTTAAGTTTCCGGCAAAATGTTGAAACTGAATTATTACTAAATATCGTGGAATCTTTCTTGAAAGAAAAAGTTTAAATTGCATTAACATAAATATCCAAATTCAATATTAGACCGTAAATAACTTTTGAAGGAGTGAGTTTATTGGAAAATCATAAGACACATATCTAAATATTAATATTAAGCTCTGCTTTTAACGGGCATTTTTTTCACCTCCCCGAAAATATTTAATCGGGTAGTTCGCAAAACAAAAAATAGTCACTTTTGTGAATCAGTCTAATGTATTACAAAAACTACAATACTGAATCATATTTTTTGTTCCATTACATTCCCTGGTTGATTGTTTCATCTATCATTGTCGGACACCACTTTCTGCATCGTCTCTCTCTTATTAAGTGAAATTTACTCGCCGCCCGAAAGATACCGGTACTGTCGTGCAGTGCTACCACGATTACCAACGACATTTTATGTTTTTTTTCCAGGGATTGCGAGCGAATCGCGAGCGAGCCGAAGAACAGGTAAAATCTCCGATCCTTGCGAGTTTTACTCGTTCAGTGAGCATGCTCGTACCGAGCAGGTAGCTATATAACTCGTTGGCGAGTTAATACCCCCGCGATATAACTCTTCGAAAGAACGGCACACGAAACTCGGGAGACGATCCCCTCCTCGAACGAGCGCCGAGTCGGAAGGATCGGGCAGTTTGAATCGTTCAACGATTGAATCCCGGCGCTCTCGACAGGTAAAAGTTCTTCAAGGATCGGATCCCCACGATCTCGACGGAGTATAACTCCTCGAGGAGCAAAACCGCTCGCCAAGCGAAAGGGTTTCGATCTTTACCTGAGTTTGGCTCTCCGCACGGTCATCGCTACTATGCATATACCTATATAGATGAAAACGGAGCGCACAGGCATAAACGGGCGTACATATATATATGTATTTATATATACGTTACTGAAAAAAATTAAGAGATCAACAAATTTTCCAATTTTTAGTGGTTTTTAACAATGCCGTATCTCAGTGAAAAATTGTCCAATCGAGGTCTTGAAAAAGTATTTTGAAGCTTCAAGTTTCTAGTTTTAAGATCTTTCAGCCAAAAAAATTTCGAAGCTATAGGTTCTACGCAATCTTGAGAAATCTGAAATAGTAAGACAAACCAATCTTTTTTTTTGTGCCGTTACTTGGAAAATTTTTTTCCAGCTAAACTATTACATGAACCGAATAGCTTGTTTATTTAACTTCAATTTGCTTTTTGTTGAGTCCTCGCTGTGACCATTTTTCACTGAGATATTGAACTTTTAATGAAAGAAGATCCTTTTGTATTCAACCATTGATATCTCAGCAACCAATGATCGCACATCAATCAGAAGGAGCGTCTCACAAACTTAAATTAATGCTCTAAAAAATTGTCAATAGTTTTTTGAAAAAAAACAATTTTCCCATTCTTGCCATGAATTTGAAAGAACAGGAGAAAAAAGGCTATTTATTGTTTTTTTTTGCAAATTAAAGGCAAAATTAAAAATATTGATAAAACGACTAATGTTAAGCGTAACGTTTACAGCTCAACATACCCACAAAGACACTGTTAAGTTTCAATTTGATCTATCGAATGTTTTTTTTTGTTTCAAGTTTCAAGCAATCGAATTTTTGAAAAAAATTGAAGAATCATGTTTATTGCCCCTAAACACTTCGTTATCACCATTAAAATGAGAAAATGTTTTTTTGAGCTTTTTTCACGATTTTATCGCAAACAACCTTTAAATTTATAAAAGATAATAAAATTTAAAAATTTTTGGAAAATTTGTTTGAAAATGTTTAGAAATTTTTGAAGAAACTCACTCCTTTGAAAATTGTTCAAAGGTGAAATTAAATTTAGAATAAATTTTCCTTTTATTTTTAGTTTCCGGAAAAATGTTAAAGCTTATTACTAAATATCGTGAAATCTTTCTTTAAAAAAACGTTCAAATTGCATTATCATAAATAACCTAATTTTTAAAGAAATGGCCAACAGTAGTTAACACATATTCACAGTCTAATATACATATATATTAGACCGTGAATAACTTTCGAAGGAGAGTGTTTATCGAAAAATCATGAGAAACGTTTTCTGTAGAGCATTCAATTCCCTACAAGAACATGCATCGCTCGTTTTGGTGTATTGACTTGAAGCCGAGGTGAAAAATTTCAAAGGTTGACTTTTTTTTCCTGTGTCATTTAAATATAAAAAATGAATTTGCGACGAGAGACCTCTAAATATTAATATTCAGAGCTCTGCTTTAAACAGGAATCTTTTTTTACTTCCCTGAAGGTAATTAATTGGAGATTGCGAATTACAAAAATAGTCTCATGTTTTAAAAGCATAGTAACGGTGACCATACGGAGAGCAAAATTCAGGTAAGGATCGAAACGTCTCGCCTCGTGAGAGGTTTCGATCCTCAGGCTTAGTATACCTATATATATCTCTGTCTCGCTCCCTCGCTCTATATCTCTCTCTCTATATCTATATACATATATATCCACGCTTATTCCTGTACACCCCGTGACAATATATATAGGTATAGACATTGTAGCGATGACCGTACGAAGAGCAAAATTCAGGTAAGGATCGAAACCGCTCGACTCTCGACGAGTTTTACTCCTCGAGGAGTTATACTCCATCGAGCCCGTGCGCATTCGATCCTCGATGATCAACACGTTCAATGAGTTCCGACGGGGGATCCCATTGACTCAGTATATCTATATATATCTCTCTGTATACGTATATATTAGACTGATTCACGAAATTAGATTTTTTTTTTTAAATCTCCGATTAAATACTTTCGGGGAAGTGAAGAAGATGCCTGTTGAAAGCAGAGCTCCGAATGTTGATATATTTAGAAGTCTCTCGTCGTTAATTTAAATTTTAGATGTAAATGACACAGGAAAAAAAAATTCAAACTTTGAAATTTTTTACCTCGACTTTGTGTGAACTACTGTTGGTCATTTCTTTAAAAATTAGGTTATTTACGATAATGGAATTCAAACTCTTTTTTCAAGAAAGATTTCACAATGTTTAGTAATAAATTTTAACATTTTTCCGGAAACTAAAAAAAAGGGAAATGTCCTCTAAATTTAATTTTAACTTTGCATAACTTTCGAAGGAGTGAGTTTTTAAAAAAAATCCTGGGAGACCTTTTTTGTAAAGCGTTCCATTCCCTATAAGAATACGTATCGCAGATTTTGGTACAAGGACGTGAAGTCGAGGTATGACATTTCAAAGTATAAACATTTTTTTTCCTGTATTATTTAAATGGAAATTCGGGATGAGAGATCTCAAAATATTAATATTGCGATCGCTGCTTATATATGTATATATACGCCCGTTTATTCCTGTACGCCCCGTGTTAATGTATATAGGTATAGGTATAGTAATGATGACCATACGGAGAGCAAAATTCAGGTAAGGATCGAAACGTCTCGCCTCGTGAGAGGTTTCGATCCTCAGGCTTAGTATACCTATATATATCTCTGTCTCGCTCCCTCGCTCTATATCTCTCTCTCTATATCTATATACATATATATCCACGCTTATTCCTGTACACCCCGTGATAATATATATAGGTATAGACATTGTAGCGATGACCGTACGAAGAGCAAAATTCAGGTAAGGATCGAAACCGCTCGACTCTCGACGAGTTTTACTCCTCGAGGAGTTATACTCCATCGAGCCCGTGCGCATTCGATCCTCGATGATCAACACGTTCAATGAGTTCCGACGGGGGATCCCATTGACTCAGTATATCTATATATATCTCTCTGTATACGTATATATTAGACTGATTCACGAAATTAGATTTTTTTTTTTAAATCTCCGATTAAATACTTTCGGGGAAGTGAAGAAGATGCCTGTTGGAAGCAGAGCTCCGAATGTTGATATATTTAGAAGTCTCTCGTCTCTGTACCAAAATTTGTCATACATATCCTTACAGGGAATGGAACTATTTACAAAAAAGGTCCCCCAAGATTTTTTGAAAACTCACTCCTTCGAAAGTTATGCAAAGTTAAAATTAAATTTTGCGTAAATTTCCCTTTTTTTAGTTTCCGGAAAAATGTTAAAACTTATTACTAAATATTGTGAAATCTTTCTTGAAAAAAAAGTTTGAATTGCATTATCGTAAATAACCTAATTTTTAAAGAAACGACCAACAGTAGTTCACACGAAGTCGCGGTAAAAAATTTCAAAGTTTGAATTTATTTTTCCTGTGTCATTTAAATCTAAAATATAAATTCGCTACGAGGGACTTCTAAATATATCAATATTCAGAGCTCTGCTTTCAACAGGCATCTTTTTCACTTCCCCGAAAGTATTTAATCAAAGATTTCAAAAAAAAAAAAAATCTAATTTCGCGAATCAGTCTAATATATACGTATACAGATATATAGGTATACTGAGTCAATGGGATCTCCCGTCGGAACTCATTGAACGGGTCGATCGCCGAGGATCGAAAGCGCATAGGCTCGATGGAGTATAACTCTTCGAGGAGCAAAACTCGTCGAGAGTCGAGCGGTTTCGATCCTTACCTGAATTTTGCTCTCCGTACGGTCATCGCTACAATGTCTATACCTATATATATTATCACGGGGTGTACATATGATGGATATATATGTATATAGATATAGAGTTTTAAGATATAACGGTACTCAGACAATTATGAAATTCTCAAAAACTCAAAAAAATGCGATCCCAAAATTTTGAAAAAATGTACACTACCCTTTTTCATATAATTAAATAATTTGACAAAATGTCAATTTTTTAGAGTGGACAACTTTTTGACCGTTCGAAATCGCACGGAATGCATTATATATATATATTATATAAATATATGTGGCATTCCACGGTATTTCGATCAAAATCTTACCTTCATGATTTTGATTTTCCTCTTAATTTTTTATATAAATAAGGACTTTAAAAATAAAAAATAATCTAATAAAATGTAACAAAATTTTTGGGCTTTGTTCCAAAATGGAGATTTCAAAACTCTATGAGTCAACTTTTTTTTTTAATTTTTTGAATTTGACTCATAGAGTATTGAAATCTCCGTTATGGAACAAACCCCAAAAAATTTGTTATATTTTTTTAGATTTTTCGGCATTTTTTCAGATTTCACAAAGTTGTCGCTTTTGTTTAAAAAAATAAATAAATAAATCCAAAAAACGCGTGGCTGAAAAATTCTGAAAAAATTTGGGAAATTTTTTTGAATGTCCTTATTTATATAAAAAGTTTAGAGGAAAATCGAAATCATCAATGTAAGATTTTGATCGAAATACCGTGGAATGCCACATATATATTCATAGATATATGTTATTATTTGTTGATCCGGTTTACGAAAGCCCGGCTTGCGTTAGTGCTTACCTATCGACTGTATGTATCATAATTTTTCGTTACATTCATCACTCGTGATAATTGTCAAGCAAAAATGCGAATAAAAGAATAACAGGAAATGATAATTTAGAAAAACAACGAAATTAACGGAAATAAATTACGCCAATTCGCAAACATTAATCATGTTAACAAAAATTTGTATTTCAATACTCCTGTTTCCCAAGAATTCAAAGATGAAAAAATAACTGTCGGCTTAAAATTAAAAAAAAAGATTGTTGCAACGTAATTAACTATTAACGGTTGCATGCACAAAAGAAAATGAAGCGTTCAAAAACAATCGTCATTTCAATAGTAGAATATTTAAAAAAAATACGTTTCCATTGAAAAGATTACATTAATCATAATATGTAATCTATGAGATTTTTGCACTAACAATTTTTTTAAAGTTCAATGTTTTATTATTTCATGTAAAAATGCCGTTTCAATATTTCATCCAATAGTCAAGATCGTACATATATAATGTAACGCAAAACAAAGAGGGAAACATCCTATGCCCAACGAGATCGGGCCAGGTAAAGATCGAAACCCTTTTGCGTCGCTCGAGGTTTTGATCCTCGGCGAGTTTTACTGGAAGAGTTCTCGGACGTTTCGATCCTCATAGGATCGATCCGACGGACTCGAGACACCCAATAACTCGCGATAGGATGGAAACCTCGTCCGAGAACTATTTACTCGCTCGCGATACGATCCCCAAAAATAAATGTCTCCTCGACTCGCGAGGAGAGGGAAACTACCTGAGTCTCTTTGCGCTCCCTCTCCGATTCGATCGTCCCGGTATACCATAAAGTTCCTCTCGCGATACGAGCTACCCTTCGTATACCTGCAATGTGCTCGCTCAAGGATTAAATCCCCGATCGAGCAAAACGTTTCGCTCGCAACCCCTGTTTTTTTCTGAGGTTGCAGCTCATGACATACCCTTCAGGATTTGGTCAAATAAGAAACTCGATTTAACCCGAAGTGTCATACCCCTGGTCACGGGCCTGAGACTTGCAATAAAAGAATTGACGTTCGCTACAAAGTTTTCAAATGACACGATCGCAATACTCTTATAACTTTCTGGAAATTGAGAATTATTTGCGATGGCGACCAGACCACTTAAAATACTTTCCATGTCAACAAGATTTTCGGTCGTTACGTCGCATTCGCAGTTGAATCTGGTATTTTTTTGAAAATAGTTCTTCAGAAGCAGAGTTTTGCAGTGGGCTTGAAAAGTTGAACAATTCGGCTTGGTATTTCTCACCCCATGTTGCTCAATTTGGCTGAAGAACATTTCTAATGCATCCTGATTAAATACCCTGGGAGTAAATTTTTTGAAGCCAAGTTTTTTCAAATGAGATTTTAAAGATTCGAAACTGTCGTTATCCAGTTTCGTAAAACAACCGGTTTCTGTTGATCTCTGGGCCGTGACCGTGTATACTTGAAGCTACTTGCAATTTTAATAAATCGATTCCATTTTTCGTCGGATGATCAAACATCTATTGATTGCGTTGGCGACGAGTCATTCACCGAATCATACAAGTCTTTTTTTACTTCCAAGAAAATTGCGGCGTTTTCTCCCGAGAATGGCATGGACAGTTCGCCATCGACCGAGTTTGTACCACTACGACTCATAAGGTTCATGACAGGGGCTACTCTATTACTGAAGACTTTAGCACAATACTTCACTTTTATTTTCTCAATTTTCTCTGCAACGACATGATGTTTGGTTAAATGGGGAATGGCTCGAAGTTCGCCGCTGCTTTGATCAATATCGTACGCGAGAGCGATATGTGACCATGTTACAACTCGCCGGACCCCGTCCTTTAATACGTATGCAATGTCTTTCGTTAACAAATTTTCGCGTACGCATTTCAACAAGTGTGGGGGATGAAATAACGGAACGATTACCTACCCATCGATTATGATTACATTATCCCGTAAAGAATCGCCGTTCCGAAATATCTCTCGCTTTGTATTTTCGAGGAGATATTTTATTGCACGATCATTGGTCGCCCCTTGATCGCAAATTGACGAAACTACATATAAATTACATTTTAAACATTCCCGCACAATATCTTTAAATGTCCGTACTATGTCTTTCCACGTTATGGTTGAATGGCAAAAAGAATAGAAAATTGGTTGAGTCTAATCTCCCATAACACCTTTTAACATCCATACCGTAACATGGTTTGCGATCTTTGGGCTCCGTTCGTACTCCGAATCAACGAAACCTTCGATTGAGCCACTAAAACTATTATTATGCAATGACGGATCGAAAGAAGTTTCATCGAAAAGTAAAATGCAATAGCGGGATTTTTCGTCCTTAGACCCGGCAACTTCGGCGGTTACTGACTCGAATAAAAAAGAACAGAACCCAGGCTGGACTGGAATCTTAGCAGAAAGTTTGCGTAAAGTTTCAATACTTGGAAGAGTAAATATTCCTTTCATAAAACGATACGCGTTGGCACTATGTTTGTACAAAGCTAATGCAAAAATGTTATCCCTTAGTGTGAAGTGGCGATGAAACTTATTTCGATTCGCATTTCAAAAATGCGATGCAAGGAAATTCCGGCTAGTTTCCGACATGCTAGCTAGACAATCCCACGAACCATCTGGTACTAAAAACTCCGCATGCCTTAGACGATTTTTCACGGAGACGTAGCGCTTCTGTGCCTGCCTCGCCAATTTCCTTAGTCGCGCTACAGTGGTGTACGTTAGCTGTTCTTTTGCCGAAAGCTGGCCCTTTCTTGATCAGTCGAAGAACGATAACAGCGTGACTGTGGAAAGTATATCAATGGATATTAGTATCGAATAAAGAATATGAAATATACATACAGTGTATCTAACCAAGACTGGAACTATAATGTTTGAAAATAAAAGAAATAATAGAAATAATGAATAATGGAAATAATATCAATAATGGATAATGGAAATAATAGACAGGATAATAATAGAAATAATAAAAAAGGTTATTTGATAAAAACTCTATACAAGAAAAAAGCTAAGGGTATTAGGGCGGCAACGTTAAGATCGATAACATTCAACGACTATAAAGAGTGCCTATTCCACCATGCAAATGTAAAAAAAACTCAACACTTAGTTCATAGTCGGAAACATGTCGTCGAACTATTGCGCAGACTAAATTAGCTCTCAGCTGGGATGACAATAAAAGAATTTTGATTCAGAATTCTCCTGATACCCTACCATGGAGTTATGACGTTGTCGAAGAAATGGATGAATGATGTGAAAAAAAAAACTTGAAAACAATGAAAATGGTTTTAAAAAAGAAATGTCATTGTAATTATGATTAAGAATTATTTTTTATGCGTCAGATTTTGAAAAAATCTATGAAAATCTACGAATTCGGAAAAAAAACTCTAAAAAACATTTTAAAAGGGTTTAAACAAATCTGTATATATAATGTTTAAGAATTATGTTGAAAATATAATAATATGTATTAACAATTATATTTGATACGGCGTATTTTGAAAAATATTTATAAATCTACGAATTCGGAAAAAGAAATGTATTGACCTATTTGATTTCTCAACAATGTGCCTTTTTTTATCAGACAAAGAATTGAGAAGATACGTTTATAAATATATTTACCTAGTAATTTTTCAATAAAAAATGAAATATTAATAAAAATCATCGATGATAATCATTTCGAAATCCTTCCTCACGCGAACAAAAGCGTTCTCCGGAAAAAAAATAATCCAAAGTCTTCATTTCACAAATCAGCTTTATTGATCCATGTGTTGTGGGTATCATCGAATCCCAACCATTTTACAAAAATTTCGTCACCGCGCTTCCGTAGAACTTTTTCAATCAAATAAATATCTGGATATATGACTTTCAATAATTCTTGTTCGCAAAATCCACCGGCGATGGGCTCGTTCTGATAATCTTCAATATTATACGTCGTGGGATTGGTCTTGTTCACTCGGCTAATGGTAAATATTTCCGTCGTCCAATTTGGGGTGTAACCCTTCGCGAAAACATTTTTATACTTGCTTATTCGCACTTTGTCACCAATTTTGAATTTTTTCCTTCTCAATGGTTTACGATTCTTTTTGAATACACGCTGAAGTAGTTGCTTCTCATTGCCGGCATTAACATTTTTCGGTTTCATGCGAATAGTGTGATGCGTGGAATTATTATAGTCAGCGAGCAAACTATCGAGAATATCGATCCATTTATACTTGCCGCGTAAACTGAATTGCATCCACATTTTATTTTTCAATGTGCGATTGAATCGTTTGCAAATGGATGCCTTTAAATTGCTATATGTCGAGTACATATGAATATTATATTGTTGCATGAGAGATTCAAAATCTGAATTATAGAATTCTTTGCCGCGATCAACGTGAAGTTTCATTGGCACACGCCCCTCGCTGAGAATAGATTTCATAGCGTTCATCGTAGCTTTGCCGTTCTTGCTTTTCATCGGAACGGCCCGTGCATATTTAGAGAATATATCGATGCAGGTGAGGAGGAACTTGTGTCCGGAGTTTTCCTTCGCGTACGCTGTCATATCCACCAAATCGGCTTGCCAGGTTTCATCCAGACCGCGTATATCCAGACATGGCGACGCGACGTGGATAATTTCGTCGAGCGGGCTTATGTTGTTCCCCCACCACTGCTTCTCTCTCCCCCTCACTCATTTTTTCCTCTCCAGAGCGTGTAATCGAGTATCGAGTTAGGAGGCTAGATGTGTGGTGCGAGTCGCCAAATCTTGTACGGTCTGCACATTTGCATTGAGAGTTTTCGCAATATTTTGTATGCTAGCGTCAAGTCCTTGCACCAACTCTCTTTTATCTCTTTACGCAGAAATGAAATGTCATTGTATGAATTTTATGCAACACATTTAACGTGGTGACATCATTTGACGCTTCGGGATCGGCAACGTTGCAAAGTCGTTTTCCCTCTAAATCGTAATCACCGCTGGCGGTAGTCTTAAATCCAATACCCGGTCTGCCAGGAGGACCACGACCGTTTCCAAGCACAATCTTATTCAATTGTCGTCCAAACACGTCAACGCTCATGTTGCGAATGTGCGGAACATTAACAGACAACGGATTAATAAATGATTTTAGCCTCACGCAACTCCTCGATTATCGATATTATTTCATTGGAATGCGATAAATTTCCGGCAGCCTGCGATGATAAGAGTAAACGTAGACGATCAAGGAGCTCATTAGGATCATCCGAATAAACATAATCAAATTTGGCCGGTTTTTTCGCGCAATCTTGTATTTCGGCATACCTTTGCCGCTGTGTCTGGAGCGGTCACATATCTTGGATATGTAATTTTTAAATTTAATGCTATTATCCGTACGTATAGCGCCCGAGGCTTTGTAATATTTCCGATGAGCATTTGTCTCCATGATAATTTTTTCATACGCTCCCAAATCATCCGTTGTAAAATCATCAGGCTGTTTTTCGAATAATAGCTCGACTAATCCAACGGTTTTTGCATAATTTTTCTCCTTCACACGAATTCCGGAGGATGAGGAAAAATCTATCGGCGAATCGCCAATCATTAGCTTGTCATTGGTGAGGTTTCTCATACCATACTTGACATCGAGGTAAATATATTTATAAACGTATCTTCTCAATTCTTTGTCTGATAAAAAAGGCACATTGTTGAGAAATCAAATAGGTCAATACATTTCTTTTTCCGAATTCGTAGATTTATAAATATTTTTCAAAATACGCCGTATCAAATATAATTGTTAATACATATTATTATATTTTTGAAATAATTCTTAAACATTATATATACAGTTTTGTTGAAACGCTTTAAAAATGTTTTTTCAAGTTTTTTTTCCGAATTCGTGGATTTTCATAGATTTTTTCAAAATCCGACGCATAAAGAATAATTCTTAAACATAATTACAATGACAGTTCTTTTTTAAAACCATTTTCATTGTTTTCAAGTTTTTTTTCACATCATTCATCCATTTCTTCGATAACGTCATAACTCCATGGTAGGGTATCGGGAGAATTCTGAAGCAAAATTCTTTTATTGTCATCCCAGCTGAGAGCTAATTTAGTCTGCGAAATAGTTTCGACGACGTGTTTCCGACTACGAATTGAGTGTTAAGTTTTTTTTTACATTTGCATGGTGGAATAGACACTCTTTATAGTCGTCGAATGTAATCGATCTTAACTTTGCCGCCCGAATACCCTTAGCTTTTTTCTTTTCCATGTCTTTTTTATCATCTGGGACTCTGAAGGCGTATAGTTTGGCTCGCAAACCCACAAATTCCTGCATTATTTTCCCTTTATTTTCATCCTTCATCAGACCCAATATTTTTTTATAAGCTGGTGGTATGCCATGCGGATTGTTTGGCGCTTAATCGGATGTATCAAATTTGTGCAAATCCTTCTTCATGTCACTGTATATATCGAGAGTCGTGATATAATAAATGAGACTGTCTGTATCAGTGCAAAGTAGTTTGACTTGATTGAAATTTTACTTTTTCATGTAATTATAATAAAAGTCATAAATGAGGATTTTCGACATGTCAAGAATTGAAAATCCTAGATTTATTGGTTTCATAAATTTTACTTTAACTCGATTCAATTCAATGATGACCATGTCATGATCAAAAACCGTGGAGCTGTGAAATGTCGCCCTTGCAATTAGAGCCCTTGCACCAAAAGGCCCACCCCATTTTGTCACAAGTTTAACATCCCGATATCGCCTAACGATTTCCATTATCTTACCGAAAACTGCATTGTTCATGAGTTTGAAAAAGTTTTTCTCAAAGTCATTTTTCACCTTTGTTACGCAGTTCTGTGTTTATGTCGATATACTTTTTAAGCCACGCTTTTTGCCGGAATTTTAAAGTTCGATGAATTTTCGTTATACGAAGACTGAGAGTTAGAGCTTGTTTTGAATTTTAAAAATGTATGGTATATCAGTAGTATTGGTACCCGTATGGCGCCCCCCACTCCTATCCCCACTCTTTCCCCCACCATGCGGCTTCCCCCACCACTCCACTTTTCCCCCACCACATCCAGGTGGCCGAGGAAAAAGCGATGAGGTGAGGATGATGGCGGGGGAGGGTGAGGACAAGGGGGTGCCACACGAGTACTGATTTTGTGGTGATAATGATAATAATCTGATAATAATGATAATAATAGTGAAAATTGGGAACTACTTACATCTGGAAGCCCATGTCATATTCCTCGAAGTTGACGCAGCAACGACACACACGCGCGCGCGGGCCCGCTCTCATAATCATAATAATAATAATAATAATTATTATTATTATTAAGAATAACTCATGGTTGTTGGATTTACTACTGACAATTCAGCAAATCTTATCTCGATGGTAACACATACACACACACACACACACACACAGACACCTATTTCCTTCACTAGTCACGCTGAATGGTCAAGGACCATTTATTGCTGACACTGCGAACTTTTTATATTACACGGAATTTGGATGAGTGGAGCTGTGCATTACCGATTTACGCTGCCACAAATCGGTGACTACAAAATAAGAGTATTTTTAAATGTTTAGTTATTATCGAATAATATAATACAACCTTTTTTAAATTTCGATAAATTTTTTATCGACGCACACAACATCCATTGCGTACGTGTTCGAAAATCTTAGGTTATTGAATCTACCGCTTCCGAACGAGCACTCTTCTTCACTTTCCGAAGTTTCTACCTTTTCCCGATAAACGAATCTTTTGCGTTGCGTCAATTGATCTATTTTTGCACAAAAATTCTTTGAGCATATTTTGAAATTTTGAAACAAAATTTTGTTCCCCAATTTTGATGTGTTTAGAGAAAATTCAACTTCACTTCCGAAATTCATCGTTATTCACCTCCACAAGTTTTAAAATGCAACGATGTTATGGAAACTTCTGAATTTTTCATTATTTTTTACCGTACGATATATTGTTTGAAATTATAAAAAATTATAACTTTGAAAAATACATAATTTTTCACTGAAAACGCGCGCAGCGGAGCAATCCGCGAACTTCGGTGACTGGATAAGGACTGCAGCTGTTGTGCAAAGTTGAGACCTCTTAACAATACCGAAAAAGACAATGATGGGACGTCGGTATGAAACTTTGTCAGCATTTTTACCCCGGTGGATATCCGATTGCAACTTTTAGCAAAAATGCTATTCTCTCTGCAGCAGCTCACCAGCATTCTAAGCTTCAAGCGCGACACTCCATCTATTCCAGAAAATAAGATAGAGCTCATTCTTCATATGTGTAACGTTGCGAAATTTTTTTTTGCGAAAGATTTAACGTGTCCAGATACACACACTCACACACACACACACGTGTTGTATGTGTGCACAGACCCACACACTCACAGATACACAACAAAGACACACGAACACAAACATACACACAGAAAAGCACGTTCAAACACAAAGGCTGTAGGAACGCAAAAGAACTGCTTATCTCAGCATCATATTCTATATCATTACTCTATGTGATTGCATAGATTTAATAATCACCTTTGATCGCGAAAAAATATGACTACGTTTATAATGTACTCGAAAACAATTGCTAACAATCGTTCATTTCCATTCACCGCTTCAGATTATTTTTATCGTCAATGTTATCATCAACCTCACAATATATTTACAGCATTATTTACGGAAGTACAAACCAACCTAATGATTTAAACGTTTTGTAGAGATAATTACAAAAATTGGATTTTTATATAAGTGATATATCAATATATGTGTCATTCCATACCATTTCGACCTGGGTCTGACCCTTGACCTCTCGGATTTTGCTCGCGATTTTTTATATGATTGTTCTCACTTTGAAAGGTACCCAGTTTTTTTCTAGATTTTTCAGATTTAATTTGAATCTTCTATATTTCGTTAAACGATTTTATTGATCGACACAATTTAAACATTTGAAAAAATTCAGAAAAATCGTGTGTCAGATATCAAAATTTTTTAGCTTAGAGCCGGAGTGGGGAGATTTTTCCTTCTTACTATTTTTAAGCTTTTTCGGAAAAAAACGTTCAAAAAAAAATAGAAGCGGAAGTTATTTTACTATGAATGGTTGCTGAAACATTTTCATATGTAATATCGGATTTTTGAAAAAAATTTCAGATTTTTCGCAAGAGATTTTTTCTTCTTGATTTTGCTAATGTAAATGATTCCAAAAAACTGAATTTTTTTTTGAAAAATCCCATATTATATATGAAAATGTTCCAGCAACCATCCATAGTAAAATCACTCACGCTTCTAATTTTTTTAAATTATTGTAAAAAAATCGTTTAAAAAATTGTAGAATATTCAAATTGAATCTGAAAAACCTCCAAAAATAACTGGGTGCCTTTCAAAGTGAGAACAATCATATAAAAAATCGCGAGCCTAATTCGAGAGGTCAAGGGTCAGGCCCAGGTCGAAATGGTATGGAATGACACATATATATATTCTATGGACGCCATAAAAATTACAAAAACGTTTATTTTCGGAAAAATTTATAATTTTTTCTCACCAAAGGCCTAAGAATATTAATGCAATTTTTTTTTCATCATCTGTCAATGACACAAATTTCTTGAAAAATCATCACGACGAAATCAGATGTTCCAAAACTATGACAGTTAAATTTGTTTCGAATAATTGAATATTCCTCTGAACGAGGGACCATGGAAATAAGGGTTACTCATTTTTTCTCATCTTCTGCGAATAACGTAGAAGTTATATATTATTTGGAAGGGCCCTCGTACAGAAAAACATTAAATCATTCAGAAAAATCTTAATTGTCTTATCTTTGGAACATCTGATTTCTTCATGATAAATTTTCACGAAAATTCTATGTCATCGATACGCTCGGAGAAAAATCGATTATATTAATATTTTCGGGCCTATGGTCAGAAATAAATATTAAAACTTCCCGAAAATGTAAATTGTCATGATTTTGAGGGGGTAAACCTGCTGGCAATAACTAAATAGTTAGCCAGTCACACGTGCACATATATTTTTTCAAGGACAATAAATACAATGGCGGCAATAAATCAAAAGAAATGCTTGCCTCAGCATTTATCATATTACCGTCTCGAGACCATCGCAAAAATCATTCAAAGTTCGCTATTGTCTTTGCTTCTTGTTTGCTATTATCTTTGCTTCTTGAAAATTTATATTCCGCTCTGCATCGAAAAAAATTTTATTCGGTAATAAGAGCGTATCTTCGTGGTTATGGCTGGGATCGATTTTGGATCCCGGGATTATAATACCCCCAATATGTCCTTTTTCCATTGATATTCCTAATTCCTGGCGAACGATCCTTATTTTCGAAGGAGGGGTGAATTTTCAAAAATCTGGAAAAACACCTGTATCTTCCACGATTTAAACGGGATCGAATTTGAATCCTGGGATTATAACATCTCCAGAACCTCCTCTCTCCATTGGAAATATCAATTCGAATTCTAGAATTTTTTTATGTAATTGTTTTTGCATTTTTTCGGCAAAAAAAAGTGTTTGCGGCGCGCTGGCGCCCGCGCCTGCCCCCACTTTCCCCTTGCTATCATGCTCTACATCACGATAACATTCCTTGACCATCTTTTGTGGTCTGAGGAAAATTATCGTGGAGAGAGAAGCCGTAGTCATACACTGATGCTCGTTCTCTATCTCTCTCTCGCACACGCTCTTTCTCACTCGCTCACCTCTATATCTTTTCTTAATGCATGCACGGCGATAATGAATTCGCGGTCGGCCATCATGGAAGTGATAAAAGTTATCGCTCTATACCCTCTCATATATAATACGTTGTACCAATCATCACCGTGAATTAGTCAGCGGCCATTATGAAACTGATAGCCTTTATCGTATGTAGTTTTTAAATGCTTGGATCGCAGCCATCATGGAATGATTTTTATTTGCCACGCCTTATAAATGCGCGAATACATGAATATTGATATTCATGAATGAAAATATAGTACAATTATGAAATTTATGGTAATTATTAAGTTTTTATAGCCTGAGCATTTGCGACGAATATTAATTACGACAAAAATGAAACGGTTTATTCAGCTTCATGAAGATTTATCGCTAATATTCTTATAAAAACAATAATTTTTCCCCGAGTTTAATTCAGTGTGTCATAATTTAATTTTATTCATACTGATGCTTCAGGTTATATTTTGATACCTTAGAAACTGCAGCGAAATGAGCTCATACTTTTATGCTATAGATGCTTTGCTTACGATTATATTTCAGCATTGAAGAATAGCCCAACCAATCCGTTCTTTTTCTTTACAATAAGAAAGGACACGTATATAAATTAAAATTTCTCCTCTGATATTCCTGACATATTAAATGTAGGAGACTCAATCAAAACTCGAAACAAGTTTTCAAAATTTTCAGGACAGTTTTTCAAAATTTTCAAAATTTTCAAAAAATTTTGGATTTTTGAAAATCTGAAAGCGTGAGTCACTTGGCCCCCGCGAGGACCTGCCCCTTTCAATAACTTCCAAAATTTCATCCGTTTTCGCATATCTCCAACCGTTCTCGAGATATCGCCATTTTTTTTGTATTACCCAAACCGAAAAAAGCGAAACAAGATATAAATTACTAAACAAACTTTTGATAGTTGAAAATAATTTTATTTCGATTGGGAATAAGTTTTCGAATAAAAGCGTGTTACATTTTAAACGCTTCGAAATATCGAAGTGGAATTTGACACGCTTGTCGAGCACAAATTGCTCTTCAGTGTTCAGATTTTATCGAGATCGAAGGATTAAATTTTATGATTGCTTGAAAATTTTTTACACAAAAGCGGCTTTACAAACAAAAATGTTTTGCAACACAAAATGCTACGCATAATTTTTTGCAAAAAAAAAAGCGAAACAAGATATAAATTACTAAACAAGCTTTTAGTAATTTTAATGAAAAATAACTAAAAAGTTAAAAATAATTTTATCCCGATTGGAAATAAGTTTTCATATAAAAGTGTGTTACATTTTAAATGCTTCGCGACATCAAAGCGGAAGTTGACACGCTTGTCGAGCACAAATTGCTCTTCATTATGAAAAAAAATTTGTTTCATCTTTAACGAGTGTTCAGATTTTATCGGGATGGAAAGATTAAACTTTATAACTGCTTGAAAATTGTTTTGCAACAAAAAATGTTTCGCATAATTTTTTGCAAAAAAAAAATGTTTCACAAAATTTGTTGCAAAAAATTGTTTTGCAAAATGTTGTTCACAAAATAGTTTTAAGATTTGCGACATTTCGCTACGAAAATTTTGCGCAACAGTCTTTTTCCAAAAATTTTGTGAAAAAATTTCTTTGCAAAAATTTTGCAGAAAAATGTTGCAAGGGATTTCTGTGCATAGTGTATATCTACGTATACCTCTATTTAAGGTAGTAGTCGCGCGACAGTACTATTGGAAAGTTTGTATCGCGTGTAGCCTTGCGCCGCTGAACGAATGTATGCGCCAGTATGCGTGTCATGAGAACACTTTTAGGCGGGTACAGGCAGCCTGTGAGCTGACGCACACTGACGCACGTCCGAGGTGTATATACCGACACACAAATACTACCGCACAACTACTCGCGCGCGCCAGCGTAGTCGATCGTGGCAACGTCGCGCCGTGCTCGCTTATTCGCTCCGTGCATCGGGGCATCAAAGTGGGGGTGAGCGCTGTGAGTCCAAGCGGGCCGTTCAAAATCCCCCCCAACCGCTGTGCTCTACAACGTTGCACGATCGTCAGTGCGCTTCGCACGAAATCTCGCGCGCGTTCAATTTCACAGCAAATTTTACGCCTAAAAAGCCCAAGTCTTTCGAATGAAACGACCGATTTTACTCACTTTGTGCTCGAAATGTTCACAAAAACCCATTCTATCATCTAGCCAATTTTTATAAAAATCCATCGTGCCGTTTGGTTGATCAAGCATAGAATTCAGATCCTCCATAAGACTGCGTGCATAACAGCACAACTTCAACAATAAATATTTCAGTTTCAAGACGATGAACCTTTCGGAAATTTTGCACAGGGTTTTATGTGATATTAATAGAGCTCTACATAAATTTTAAAGAAAATCTGTCCCAAAGTGTTTGGCGCGACTACTACCTTAATTCTCTCTCTCCTGCCAATGAGCGGTGGGCACGAAGATCCGCACAAAGAGGAAACCAAGGAGTATATGAGGCATTCCTTACGAACCGACCAATTCGCGACAGCTTGTCAAGTACGCTCATTTTGAGTGAGAGAAAAACGATGCGAGCACTTCAAAATTCTGTTACAGACTAACTCACTCCGATCGTTTCACGGCTTTATATTTGTACGGAAAGGAGTAATGGTAGGGAAAGGGGAAAAATAGAAAATTTACATCAAATTTCTTATTTATTACAAGCAACAATCAACGCGTGATGTACATGATTGTATACATTGTAAGAAGACGCCGAATCTACCTCCTTTTATATTTTTTATTCTTACGTCTAGAATTTTTAATTACTTATAATAGCTTGCGGCCATTTTATCGGAGTAGAACACTAGAGGATTGCAGTCACTCAAGTCTAGGGTTTATAATTTGAGTGACTGCAATCCTCTAGTGTTCTACTCCGATAAAATGGCTGCAAGCTATTATAAGTAATTAAAAATTCTAGACGTAAGAATAAAAAATATAAAAGGAGGTAGATTCGGCGTCTTCTTACAATGTATACAATCATGTACATCACGCGTTGATTGTTGCTTGTAATAAATAAGAAATTTGATGTAAATTTTTTATTTTTCCCCTTTCCCTACCATTACTCCTTTCCGTACAAATATAAAGCCGTGAAACGATCGGAGTGAGTTAGTCTGTAACAGAATTTTGAAGTGCTCGCATCGTTTTTCTCTCACTCAAAATGAGCGTACTTGACAAGCTGTCGCGAATTGGTCGGTTCGTAAGGAATGCCTCATATACTCCTTGGTTTCCTCTTTGTGCGGATCTTCGTGCCCACCGCTCATTGGCAGGAGAGAGAGAATTAAGGTAGTATTCGCGCCAAACACTTTGGGACAGATTTTCTTTAAAATTTATGTAGAGCTCTATTAATATCACATAAAACCCTGTGCAAAATTTCCGAAAGGTTCATCGTCTTGAAACTGAAATATTTATTGTTGAAGTTGTGCTGTTATGCACGCAGTCTTATGGAGGATCTGAATTCTATGCTTGATCAACCAAACGGCACGATGGATTTTTATAAAAATTGGCTAGATGATAGAATGGGTTTTTGTGAACATTTCGAGCACAAAGTGAGTAAAATCGGTCGTTTCATTCGAAAGACTTGGGCTTTTTAGGCGTAAAATTTGCTGTGAAATTGAACGCGCGCGAGATTTCGTGCGAAGCGCACTGACGATCGTGCAACGTTGTAGAGCACAGCGGTTGGGGGGGATTTTGAACGGCCAGCTTGGACTCACAGCGCTCACCCCCACTTTGATGCCCCGATGCACGGAGCGAATAAGCGAGCACGGCGCGACGTTGCCACGATCGACTACGCTGGCGCGCGCGCGTAGTTGTGCGGTAGTATTTGTGTGTCGGTATATACACCTCGGACGTGCGTCAGTGTGCGTCAGCTCACAGGCTGCCTGTACCCGCCTAAAAGTGTTCTCATGACACGCATACTGGCGCATACATTCGTTCAGCGGCGCAAGGCTACACGCGATACAAACTTTCCAATAGTACTGTCGCGCGACTACTACCTTAAATAGAGGTATACGTAGATATACACTATGCACAGAAATCCCTTGCAACATTTTTCTGCAAAATTTTTGCAAAGAAATTTTTTCACAAAATTTTTGGAAAAAGACTGTTGCGCAAAATTTTCGTAGCGAAATGTCGCAAATCTTAAAACTATTTTATGAACAACATTTTGCAAAACAATTTTTTGCAACAAATTTTGTGAAACATTTTTTTTTTGCAAAAAATTATGCGAAACATTTTTTGTTGCAAAACAATTTTCAAGCAGTCATAAAGTTTAATCTTTCCATCTCGATAAAATCTGAACACTCGTTAAAGATGAAACAAATTTTTTTCATAATGAAGAGCAATTCGTGCTCGACAAGCGTGTCAACTTCCGCTTTGATGTCGCGAAGCATTTAAAATGTAACACACTTTTATATGAAAACTTATTTCCAATCGGGATAAAATTATTTTTAACTTTTTAGTTATTATTCATTAAAATTACTAAAAGCTTGTTTAGTAATTTATATCTTGTTTCGCTTTTTTTTTGCAAAAAATTATGCGTAGCATTTTGTGTTGCAAAACATTTTTGTTTGTAAAGCCGCTTTTGTGTAAAAAATTTTCAAGCAATCATAAAATTTAATCCTTCAATCTCGATAAAATCTGAACACTGAAGAGCAATTTGTGCTCGACAAGCGTGTCAAATTCCACTTCGATATTTCAAAGCGTTTAAAATGTAACACGCTTTTATTCGAAAACTTATTCCCAATCGAAATAAAATTATTTTCAACTAATAAAAGTTTGTTTAGTAATTTATATCTTGTTTCGCTTTTTTCGGTTTGGGTAATACAAAAAAAATGGCGATATCTCGAGAACGGTTGGAGATATGCGAAAACGGATGAAATTTTGGAAGTTATTGAAAGGGGCAGGTCCTCGCGGGGGCCAAGTGACTCACGCTTTCAGATTTTCAAAATTCCAAAATTTTTTGAAAATTTTGAAAATTTTAAAAAACTGTCCTGAAAATTTTGAAAACTTGTTTCGAGTTTTGATTGAGTCTCCTACATTTAATATGTCAGGAATATCAGAGGAGAAATTTTAATTTATATACGTGTCCTTTCTTATTGTAAAGAAAAAGAACGGATTGGTTGGGCTATTCTTCAATGCTGTAATATAATCGTAAGCAAAGCATCTATAGCATAAAAGTATGAGCTCATTTCGCTGCAGTTTCTAAGGTATCAAAATATAACCTGAAGCATCAGTATGAATAAAATTAAATTATGACACACTGAATTAAACTCGGGGAAAAATTATTGTTTTTATAAGAATATTAGCGATAAATCTTCATGAAGCCGAATAAACCGTTTCATTTTTGTCGTAATTAATATTCGTCGCAAATGCTCAGGCTATAAAAACTTAATAATTACCATAAATTTCATAATTGTACTATATTTTCATTCATGAATATCAATATTCATGTATTCGCGCATTTATAAGGCGTGGCAAATAAAAATCATTCCATGATGGCTGCGATCCAAGCATTTAAAAACTACATACGATAAAGGCTATCAGTTTCATAATGGCCGCTGACTAATTCACGGTGATGATTGGTACAACGTATTATATATGAGAGGGTATAGAGCGATAACTTTTATCACTTCCATGATGGCCGACCGCGAATTCATTATCGCCGTGCATGCATTAAGAAAAGATATAGAGGTGAGCGAGTGAGAAAGAGCGTGTGCGAGAGAGAGATAGAGAACGAGCATCAGTGTATGACTACGGCTTCTCTCTCCACGATAATTTTCCTCAGACCACAAAAGATGGTCAAGGAATGTTATCGCGATGTAGAGCATGATAGCAAGGGGAAAGTGGGGGCAGGCGCGGGCGTCAGCGCGCCGCAAATACTTTTTTTTGCCGAAAAAATGCAAAAACAATTACATAAAAAAATTCTAGAATTCGAATTGATATTTCCAATGGAGAGAGGAGGTTCTGGAGATGTTATAATCCCAGGATTCAAAATCGATCCCGTTTAAATCGTGGAAGATACAGGTGTTTTTACAGATTTTTGAAAATTCACCCCTCCTTCGAAAATAAGGATCGTTCGCCAGGAATTAGGAATATCAATGGAAAAAGGACATATTGGGGGTATTATAATCCGAGGATTCAAAATCGATCCCAGCCATAACCACGAAGATACGCTCTTATTACCGAATAAAATTTTTTTCGATGCAGAGCGGAATATAAATTTTCAAGAAGCAAAGATAATAACAAACAAGAAGCAAAGACAATAGCAAACTTTGAATGATTTTTGCGATGGTCTCGAGACGGTAATATGATAAATGCTGCGGCAAGCATTTCGTTTGATTTATTGCCGCCATTGTATTTATTGTCCTTGAAAAAATATATGCACGGGTGACTGGCTGACTATTTAGTTATTGCCAGCAGGTTAACCCCCTCAAAATCATGACAATTTACATTTTCGGGAAGTTTTAATATTTATTTCTGACCATAGGCCCGAAAATATTAATATAATCGATTTTTCTCCGAGCGTATCGATGACATAGAATTTTCGTGAACATTTATCATGAAGAAATCAGATGTTCCAAAGATAAGACAATTAAGAGTTTTCTGAATGATTTAATGTTTTTCTGTACGAGATCCCTTCCAAATAATATATAACTTCTACGTTATTCGCAGAAGATGAGAAAAAATGAGTAACCCTCATTTCCATGGTCCCTCGTTCAGAGGAATATTCAATTATTCGAAACAAATTTAACTGTCATAGTTTTGGAACATCTGATTTCGTCGTGATGATTTTTCAAGAAATTTGTGTCATTGACAGATGGTGAAAAAAAAATTGCATTAATATTCTTAGGCCTTTGGTGAGAAAAAATTATAAATTTTTCCGAAAATAAACGTTTTTGTAATTTTTATGGCGTCCATAGAATATATATATGTGTCATTCCATACCATTTCGACCTGGGCCTGACCCTTGACCTCTCGAATTTGGCTCGCGATTTTTTATATGATTGTTCTCACTTTGAAAGGCACCCAGTTATTTTTGGAGGTTTTTCAGATTCAATTTGAATATTCTACAATTTTTTAAACGATTTTTTTACAATAATTTAAAAAAATTAGAAGCGTGAGTGATTTTACTATGGATGGTTGCTGGAACATTTTCATATATAATATGGGATTTTTCAAGAAAAAATTCAGTTTTTTGGAATCATTTATATTAGCAAAATCGAGAAGAAAAAATCTCTTGCGAAAAATCTGAAATTTTTTTCAAAAATCCGATATTACATATGAAAATGTTTCAGCAACCATTCATAGTAAAATAACTTCCGCTTCTATTTTTTTTTTGAACGTTTTTTTCCGAAAAAGTTTAAAAATAGTAAGAAGGAAAAATCTCCCCAATCCGGCTCTAAGCTCAAAAATTTTGATATCTGACGCACGATTTTTCAGAATTTTTTCAAATGTTTAAATTGTGTCGATCAATAAAATCGTTTAATGAAATATAGAAGATTCAAATTAAATCTGAAAAATCTAGAAAAAAACTGGGTACCTTTCAAAGTGAGAACAATCATATAAAAAATCGCGAGCCAAATCCGAGAGGTCAAGGGTCAGACCCAGGTCGAAATGGTATGGAATGACACATATATTGATATATCACTTATATAAAAATACAATTTTTGAAATTATCTCTACAAAACGTTTAAATCATTAGGTTGGTTTGTACTTTCGTAAATAATGCTGTAAATATATTGTGAGGTTGATGATAACGTTGGCGATAAAAATAATCTGAAGCGGTGAATGGAAATGAACGATTGTTAGCAATTGTTTTCGAGTACATTATAAACGTAGTCATATTTTTTCGCGATCAAAGGTGATTATTAAATCTATGCAATCACATAGAGTGATGATATAGAATATGATGCTGAGATAAGCAGTTCTTTTGCGTTCCTACAGCCTTTGTGTTTGAACGTGCTTTTCTGTGTGTATGTTTAAGTTCGTGTGTCTTTGTTGTGTATCTGTGAGTGTGTGGGTCTGTGCACACATACAACACGTGTGTGTGTGTGTGAGTGTGTGTATCTGGACACGTTAAATCTTTCGCAGAAAAAAATTTCGCAACGTTACACATATGAAGAATGAGCTCCATCTTATTTTCTAAAATAGATGGAGTGTCGCGCTTGAAGCTTAGAATGCTGGTGAGCCGCTGCAGAGAGAATAGCATTTTTGCTAAAAGTTGCAATCGGATATCCACCAGGGTAAAAATGCTGACACCGACGTCGTCGTCGTCGTCGTCGTCGTCGTCGTCGTCGTCGTCTTCGTCGTCTTCGTCGTCTTCGTCGTCTTCGTCGTCTTCGTCGTCTTCGTCGTCTTCGTCGTCTTCGTCGTCTTCGTCGTCTTCGTCGTCTTCGTCGTCTTCGTCGTCTTCGTCGTCTTCGTCGTCTTCGTCGTCTTCGTCGTCTTCGTCGTCTTCGTCGTCTTCGTCGTCTTCGTCGTCTTCGTCGTCTCCGTCGTCTTCGTCGTCTTCGATGTCTTCGTCGTCTTCGTCGTCTTCGTCGTCTTCGTCGTCTTCGTCGTCTTCGTCGTCGTCTTCGTCGTCTTCGTCGTCTTCGTCGTCGTCTTCGTCGTCTTCGTCGTCTTCGTCGTCGTCTTCGTCGTCTTCGTCGTCTTCGTCGTCTTCGTCGTCTTCGTCGTCTTCGTCGTCTTCGTCGTCTTCGTCGTCGTCTTCGTCGTCTTCGTCGTCGTGTTCGTCGTCTTCGTCGTCGTCTTCGTAGTCTTCGTCGTCTTCGTCGTCTTCGTCGTCTTCGTCGTCTTCGTCGTCTTCGTCGTCTTCGTCGTCTTCGTCGTCTTCGTCGTCTTCGTCGTCTTCGTCGTCTTCGTCGTCTTCGTCGTCTTCGTCGTCTTCGTCGTCTTCGTCGTCTTCGTCGTCTTCGTCGTCTTCGTCGTCTTCGTCGTCTTCGTCGTCTTCGTCGTCTTCGTCGTCTTCGTCGTCTTCGTCGTCTTCGTCGTCTTCGTCGTCTTCGTCGTCTTCGTCGTCGTCTTCGTCGTCTTCGTCGTCTTCGTCGTCGTCTTCGTCGTCTTCGTCGTCTTCGTCGTCTTCGTCATCGTCGTCGTCTTCGTCGTCGTCGTCGTCGTCGCTGCCGCCGCCGCCGCCACCGCCGCCGCCACCGCCGCCACCGCTGCCGCCGCCGCCGCCGCCGCCGCCTCCTCCTCCTCCTCCTCCTCCTCCTCCTCCTCCTCCTCCTCCTCCTCC